>BPLR01019021.1:0-82713 GCA_021605095.1 Caerostris extrusa | reverse complement strand
GTTAGTTTATGCAGCCTACTGATATTTAAAAATTGCTTGGTCACATGGAGTAATAAGTAGTGCTTTTATGGTAACGTTGTTAAGTAACGCGTTCATTTTCGAGGTTTGAATTGCAAATGAATTCCTCTAAATTTATTAATGTAATAAATAATTAAGAATGTAAAAATAAATACGCACTATATAAATAATGAAAGAAGATAAAATATTTTAATATTTTCTAAAGTGTATTTACAAATTAAAATAATTGAGAAAAACATAATATAATATTCATAATATTATGTTTATATTTATTTAACTAATGTGTGAGAATTCATAAATCAATGAATTTTAATTCGAGTCATAAGGAAGAACATTTTATTATAATTAATTATATTATTTATAATGGGGCCGAATGGCTATGGCGTGAAAAAAAAATCCCAGCTTTGATTGTAGTGGTTCATTTTTGAAAAGGATCGTAGATCATTTAATTCAAAGTGATTATACTGATATTTATTATAATTAATTATATTATTTATAAAAAATCATCAGATTTTATTCCTTGAAAAAGATTTGATAAGTAAGTATTAAATTAAAATCATTATAAACATTAATTTTCAGATGTTCATCAGAAGAGTTAGTTCCCATTTTTTTGGGCATGTTAAAACTTCCTCTTTTTTTTTTCTTGTCTTTCATGCATATTTTAAGCTACATAATATAAAAATATATATATATTATGTTAGCGTTTATCAGATTATTATTATTAGACTAGATAATGATTAATTATTAATAAATTAATTATTAATTATAATCATATTATTTTATATCATTATTAGATTATCTTCATATTAGATATTAATAATGGTAATAATTCTTTAAAATAATTACCACTATTAATATCATTCATTTCTATAGATACCATGGATACTAATTTTAAATTTTATACAATTTTAGTTTTGTTCATGCAAAATGGAAATTGATTTAAAAAAACTCTACCTTTATAAATAAAAACACATTATTTTTATTTATGGAAGCATCATTTTAATCCTTCCTATTATTTAAAATGGTTATTTTAATCGTCAAAATTCCCATTTACTTAAACATCTTCTCGAAATGTAGAGGGCCCATTCTTTTCACACAATACTTGTGCTCCATCAAATTAAATTTCGTATATCAGTCTTTGTGCTCTACACAATGTCCTTAAAAGTGTGCGGAGGAAAAAAAATAAAGGTTTCGGGACAAAAATTAACCTCCATAATAGGATTGAATTTTTAGGGCAAGAGGGAAAAAAAGAAATTTAAGAAAAGTGTCGTGCACTTAATTAGAAGCATCAAAAAACTAAACTAAAAAATACATCGACACAAAAACTTCCGGTATCTGGATTAAAGCTTATTAGGCTTTTGCGCATGACATAAATCATCATGTTTTTACGTAACTTTAAATGGTTGATTACGCGTAGATTTTTAAATTATAATTTTAAAACGAAAAAAATTATTTCAAGTTGCATTTGAAATCAGAATGCAATTAAAAGATTTCGGATCAAGAAAATCTTCTTTGATTGATATATTAATCTAAGATAAAATAATTTAAGAAAATGAATATACACTCATGTCCATAAATTAAGGATAATTCAGAATCACACAGAAATTGAACTCTAAAATAAAATTTCACCTGTAGAATTATCACACACATCTTGAAGAAGAATATGCAAATTACAGGAAACCACCAGATGGCGCAGATAGTACGTCACAATGACGAGAGTGTAAGAGAGGGGTATATGAGGAATGGTGGCAAAAGAAGTAAAATTGTTCTACAAGCACTTTAAAAGCCTTTCAGTGCAATAACCGCAAATTATGGCACAAAGGAAGCATTTGATGATTTTTTACGTGGTAGAATTATCGGACGACTGGAATGTGGACGTACCCAGCTGGAAGTATCCGACGAGCTTGGAATCGCCCAGAGTGTCATCTCCAGGCTTTGGCAACGATTTCAAGATGATGGTAATGTGAGTACATGTTACAGCACAGGTCGCCCCCCGAGTTACAACGCCGAATGAGGACCGGTATTTAGCAGTTACTGAAAAGAAACAGACGGAGCACAGCATCAGACCTGTCTCGTCAGCTCTCTTCAGCTACCGGTACGACAGTTTCAAGGCAGACCGTGTACATACGCTTAGGGCACATTGGTCTATATGCTCGTAGGCCTGTCAGATGTGTTCCACTTACCGCAACTCACTGTCGCCTGCGATTAACCTGGAGTAGAGAGCATGCATTGTGGACCCCGCAACAGTGGTCTGGTGATGTTTTCCGACGAGTCCAGGTTTAATTTGCAGTCTGATTCTCGCCGGACTTTCATATGGAGAGCGCCAGGTACCCCGTTACCACCAAGAGAACACCATTGAACGACACCGTTACGGTGGTGCAGGATGGCTCGTTTGGGGAGGAAATATTCTTGGTTCCAGAACTGGCCAGCATGTTCAGAGTGTAACGATGACAGGCCACATCTATCGGGGATGTCATTCTGGAACAACATGTACGTTTGTTTCAGGGGCGCCATGGGTGCTGAATTTCTGTTTATAGATGACAACTCCCGTCCTCACCGTGCAAACATTGTAGACGAATGCCTTCAATTGGAGGATATCACCCGTATGGATTGGCCAGCATACTCACCGGACTTGAATCAATAGAGCATGTGTGGGATATGCTTGGCCGACGGAAGTGCAGCCCGTCAACCTCCTCCCACCTGTCAACCGGAACTTCGGTGCATTGCTTGATGAGTGGTGTAATATTCCCCAAGATCAGATTGATAATTTTATACTCAGCATGCCTAGGCGTTGTAAGGCCTGTATTGCATCGTCCGGGAGACATACTCCATATTAACCATCATACTAACCATGTTATACTGTTTTTGTAAAATAGGTTCTTTTTTGAAATTTGCTCCATGGAGTAATAACCGCAATTTTTATTAATTATGTCAAAGATATAGACATCTTCCTTCTGTCTATATCGCCTATTCATTATCCTTAATTT
Organism: Caerostris extrusa; assembly: GCA_021605095.1. NCBI lineage: Eukaryota > Metazoa > Arthropoda > Arachnida > Araneae > Araneidae > Caerostris > Caerostris extrusa. The sequence goes on along the minus strand of BPLR01019021.1, from coordinate 79,708 downwards.
ATGGACATATTGTTCCTTTATTCTTTCAATTAATGGGTATCAGGAAAATTGAAAAAAAAAAAAAAAAACCTAAAAGATGAATTTAATATCCCTTCCTTTCTTTAAATATTATGCTAACTCTATTAAATAAGCATAAGCAAATTTTACATAATAGATTTAATTAGAATAATAATATTTTTGAATTTTGGTTATACTTAAAAACATAGGAAGAAGTAAAGAACTTTTACTGTTACTATATTTATAAGCTAATCTATTTAGATTTTAATGTAAAATGAAGGACAACATATTTTTAAAAATTATAAATTTTATTTAAAAAAAAACATGAAATTTGAATTTAATCATTTTAAATCAATAACTATGTTTACTGTTGGTTCTCATAAAACTTGTTTTTTATTCTGATTTCCATAAAAGAAGGAAGATTCACAAAAATATAATAACTCTATCGAAAAACCGACAAACACATGCAAAACTTGAGAATGTTAATAAATAACAAGTACTGAATAAATCTGAAAATTCAAAATAACAACACTAAAATAAGAATGTTTCAACTGTCTAGATTTCATTGTGAAAAGGAGATATAAATAAAGTCAAATTGCTAATAATACGAATTAAAACATAAATTGTTATCTTTAAGGAAAGCAGTTTATTTATCAAAATAACGATAAAAATCCGTCTAGGTATTAAAACTCACCCATATTGTTGTAACTGCAGAACAATTTCCCAATCAAAAGAAAAGTACGCAATGCTACAAACCATCAGCGCAACCTTATCTACTTCCAAATCACTGTGGAACAGTAAATTTATCACTGGAAAAGTGGAGTCACTCCTTGCAAAAGCTCCATTTCCTTCCCTCCTACCTCGTCTTTCATTCCTATCGCATCAAATCGAAACAAAAGTCGCGCTTTCACACGCTTCGTCGGAAAATTTCCCCTAATAAGAACTCGAAACCAACATGGCAGTCGCGTGTCAGTGGTGTTGCCATCGATTCCACATAAATCATTTTACCCGCTTAGATATTAAGACGTTTGTTTGAAATCGAATTGAGCTCCTGCTATTTGGCAGCGTTGTATATCGCGTTTCTCGTTTGCCAGTCGGTGGGAAAAAGTTTTGTTTTCCGAAATTAATGAATCAAATTTTCTGGAGAGAATGATTGAAATCTGACTTTAATTACCAGCATTTTCTAATCTCTCTGGAATAACGGTTCGAGTTCGAATGGAGAAGTTCCGATTTCGAATTTGAGCAGTAGAGTGAGATAATTTTACACAGGGAGAGCATTTAATTTGCTTCTCGTATAGCAATTTGAATCTTGAAGATGAAGAACATGAGGTTATCTATTATTTTTTTTTATCATTTAAATAATGGTTTAAACATTTTGATTGTAATCAATGCATTATTAGTAATATTTTCTATGTTTTGATGTGTAAATTGTCCTTATATTGTACTAATTGTAACTACAAATTACAATAAACTATTTTAAATCGTAAGACGCCTTTTAAATTTGCCTGTTTACAAAAATTAATTTATGCATGAAAGTGTTGCATGAAAGTGTTAGCTTAAATCTGTTGGCAATATATGTTGCAGTCCCTAATCATAAAAGAAGTGACCTGATTGCGACTGTGACAGATTGCGATTTGTAATTACATTAAATTTGAAATAAAATTAAAAATGGATTATTTCATCTGATTGGCAACGTTTTAAAATTTCATACGATCGTTTCTTTTAAATATTTCATTTAAAACTAAAAAAATATTTCTCTACGTTTCAATAATCAGTCAATTTATACATTTTTATCAAAATAACACTTAAAATTCTTTTGTCGTCAGATTCTATCTTAAAAAGTTCTTTAGCATCATAAACATTTCTAATTAAAAAAATATATTGATCGTTTGTTATATTTGTTTTCAGTACTTTTAAGTTTATTTCATTTCAAACATTTGCATAAGTATGTTTGACAAAAAATTCCGATAAAACGATGAATAACTCTTCTGACGGTGCAAATTTCACGGACATTTTATTTAATGGTGAATACTTAAAAACTGAATTATTTATAAATATGCTTTTACCACATTCAAGAATAAAGGTATAAGAATGTAATGACTAGAACAAATTGTTTTTATTTTTAAATTACATGTAATGCATATTTCTCAAAAGAGCAATGCAAATAAAATCAAAAAACTAAACGACTTTTAAATAAATACACAGCGATGAAAATCAAAAGGAAGATCACAATTTATATCGCAAGGATCTAAGTCAAAGTTAATTTCGTAAAACAAATAAATTTTTACAAGTATTTATCTTTTGGTATTTTCTGCAAAATCTTATTTTCACAGAGCCACGCGTGGATTCATATCGCTTTATAATCTCTAGACCTTTTGGTAGCAAACTCTCCACTGGCCACATTTAATTTAATTAATTGTAAGTACTTTCTGTTTGTTCTTGTTATTTTTAGAGAGACAGAAAGAGATTCTTGCTTTATTTTTGCTTTCCATTAAATTACAATAGATTGTCAAATTAAAATTGTTCTCCTCAGGACCTGGAATACTTTTCGGTATTTTTTTTAGAAGTATCTTGGAATCTATTTAAACATAAGCTCCATTGATCACAGCGGTTTTTACAAACAATTCCTAGAATTAATTGAAGAAGGGCTGAACTAAATTAAGTTTCCCTTCTTAAAGGAGACTTGGCTTCTAAAGGTGATTTTTATTTTCATTCATAAAGCCATTGTAAGAGGAGGTAAGAATGCGGTTAAATTCCTGGTTTCAAATAATTGTACAAATGGAATTTAGAAAGAAATTGTTTTCTTTTGAGTGTATTGATTTTTCAAGAACTCAATGTGCAAAGTCCTTCAAAACAAAAAACAAAAAAAATGCATAATAATATTTTAATAAATTCCTCATATTTGATCTCCATGTTGGAAAAAGTATTAATTTTGAGTTAATTAACGTCTGAAAAACTTATGTGATTTCATTTATACATGGATGAATCTTCAAAGGACTCTATGAGAAAAATGAAACTGTACAATCACTACTGATTTTAATTAAATAAATGAATTGTATTTAATTATTTAAATTGAGTATCACATGAAAATATCTCAAGTACATAAGATCCGATTTAATTTAATTTAATTTGATTTAGAATTGAAAATCGTAATGTTAAGAAGCTTATCGTTTCTACAAACATTTTCATTTTTACATTTAGGGATTTGATCTTTAAAAGATAAAAAATATTGAATAAAAATTGTTTTGATTAATCTGCTTTCCTAAGAGGGACTTATAGTTGATTGGTTTATTCCTATTCAATTTAATGCATTATTTTTTAATGACTTTCAAGAAATTTATCTGAATATATATTTAGGTAAAACAAAAAAATATTTAAAAATAAACAAATAAATATTTCGTATTCCTCATTATTCCCATTACGATGTATTTCTAGTTATTAAGGAAAATTCCTTATAACAACTATAACATAAAATTATTTAAGTGTATTTTAATAAATTTGACATAAACTACACATATGAAGCAAATTTTCATTAAAATATTAGATTTTCTAAATTAGCGCATTTGTTAGTCAATTCGATATAGGAAAGGCAGAATATACAGTGATGAGGAATAAGTCTTTTGTCGATACAACTCTCATGTACATTTTATTTAATGGAGAATAGTTAAAAACTTAATTATTTATAAAGAACTTGACTCCATTCAATGTATGTATAAGTATGTAATAAATGGAGCAGATTGTTTTTACTTTTCAATTCCATATTATGCATAGTTCTCCAAAAAGCAATTTAATCAAATCAAAATAAATCACCGATCAAAAATAAACGCCTTTTTAAATAAATGCACAGCGAAAGAAATCAAAAATGGAGGTCACAATTTTATATCACAAAGATGTAAGGCAAAAGTTAATTTCGTAGAACAAATCAATATTTACAAGTATTTATCTTCTGGTATCTTTCTTCAAAATCTTATTTTCACAGATCAATGCATAGATTCATATTGCTTTATAATCTCGAGATATTTTTAGTAGCAAATTCTCCACTGGCCACATTTAATTTAATTAATTTTAAGTACTTTCTGTTAGTTCATGTTATATTTGGAGAGAGAGAGGGAGAGATTCTTGCCTTATTTTTTTTTCCATTAAATTACAATAGATTCTCCAAACTAAAAAATTGTTCTCCTCCAAGGCCCTTGAATACTTTTCGGTATTTTATTAGAAGCCTCTTGGAATCTATTTAAACATAAGCTACATTGATCACAGCCGTTTTACAAACAATTCCCAGAAATTAATTGAAGAAGGGCAGAACTAAATTAAAGTTGCTCTTGTTAAAGGAGACTTGGCTTCTAACGGTGATTTTTATTTTCATTCAAAAGCAAAGTAAGAGGAGGAAAAGAATGCGTTAAATTTCTGGTTTCAAAATAATTGTAAAAATGGATATTAGAAATTGTTTCTTTTACGTATATTGATTTTTCAAGAATTCATTGTGCAAAATTCTGCAATGATGTGTTTCTTCAAAACAAACGTTAAAAAATACATAATGCGATTTTAATAAATTCTTCATATTTGACCTCCATGTTGGAACAAATATTAATTTTAAATTAATTAATGTCTGAGATTTTATTTTTACATGGATAAATTTTCAAAAGATAGCTATGAGAAATGAAACTCTACAATCATTACTGTTTTTTAATTAATTAAAAAAATTATTTCGACAATTTTCTATCAATTTCAATACAAACATTTTCCTTTTACATTTAGGGTTTTGATCTCTAAAAGATAAAAAAATGTTGAATAAAATTTTTTTACTTAGCTTTCCTAAGAGTGAAGTGTAATTAATTATTTATTCTAATTAAAAATGATATAACTATAACGATAGCGATAAGTAAACAAAATATTTTTAAAAAAATCTTTGATTATTTGATTTTTTTTTTTAATATTTTGTTTACTTTCAAAAACTTATCAAACATGTGAAGAACAAAAAACATGGTAAAACATGTGAAGAAACTAAATTTATATAAAAAAATAAATATTGAAATAAACACAAATAAATATTCCTTGCTCTCATTTATTCCACATCACGATGTATTTCTTAGAAATTAATGAAAATTCCCCATAACAACTATAACGTAAAATGCTTTGAGTTGATTTTAATTAACTTGACATAAACAACCCATATTAAACACAGTTTTATACAAATATTAACTTTTATAACTTAGCGCATTTGATAGTCAATTCGATATAGGATATACACTAATTTTGAATACGTTTTCTGTCTATAAAAATCTCATGGACGTTTTATTTAATGGATATTACTTAAAATAATACTTAATCATTTCGAGTTAATTAATGTCTGAAATATTATGGGATTTTATTTATATATTGTTAAATCTTGAAAAATGTAGATATGAGAAAATGAAACTTCTAGACTCCTTACTGATTTTAATTAATTAAAAAATTATTTTTATTTATTTGAATTGAATATCACAGAAAAATATCTCATAAGTTCCAATTTATTTAATTATAATTTAATTCTAATTTGATTTAGAATTGAAAATCATAATATTAAGTTTATCTTTTCACAAACATTTTCATTTTACATTTAGGATTTTGATTTTTAAATGAAAAAAAATATTAAATAAAAATGGTTTTGATTAATTTACTGTGCTAAGAATGAATTATAATTGATTGTTCATTCCTATTCCATTCAAATATTTTTTTTTTTATTTACATTCAAGAAATTTATCAGAACATATAGTTAGGTAAAACAAACAAATATTTAAATATACACAAATAAATATTCCTTACTCCTCATTATTCAACATCACGATGTATTTCTATAAATTAATGATTTTCCATTACTTTAACCTAAATGTTTTAAGTTGATTTTAATAAACTATATATAAACAACCCATTAAACAAATTTTAATTTAAATATTTTGTTTTATAAATTAGCACATTTGTTAGTCAATTTGATATAGGAACAGAATATGCAGTAATATGAGTTGATATTGAATACGCGAATTCATTGGAAAATGCGATGTAATTTTTAGTTTAGTTTTTTGATGCTTCTAATTAAGTGCTCGACACTTTTCTTAAATTTCTTTTTTTTTTCCTCTTGCCCTGAAAATTTCAATCCTGTTATGGAGGTTAATTTTCGTATTATTTATATTACGAAATTATTTTTTATGTTATTATTTTATTATTTTTATTTTCTTTATTATTTTTATTATTTTTTTTTTATTATTTTCGTCTTTATTTATTTTTATGTTTATTTATTTATTTTTTATTAGTATTTATTTTTTATATTTATTATATATTTTTTAATATTTTTTTTTTTTATATTTTATTTATTATTATTATTTATTTATTTTTTTCTTTATTTTTTTTTATTTTTAATAATATTTATTTCTTTCATTTTTTTATTTTTATTTTTTTATTTATTTTTTATTTTTATTTTTTTCCTCCGTACTCTTTTAGGGACATTGTGTAGAGCACAAAGACTGGAAAATATGGTGAATAAACTTCATTATTCCTCCTTATAAATATTATTTTCTTAAATGTTAGACAACATAGATTCATATATCAGTCAGAAAAGATTTTCTTCATCCGAAATCTTTTAATTGAATTCTGGATTGCAAAATGTAACTTCAGATACATTTTCATGTTTTAAAATTTAATTTAAGCAAAAAAAATATATGTAATCAACCCTTTAAAATTAAATGCATGAAATAAACATGCTGATTTATTTCATGCATATAAACTAATAAGCTTTTAATCCAGATACCGGAAGCTTTTGTGTCGATGTATTTTTAGTTTAGTTTTTTGATGCTTCTAATTAAGTGCACGACACTTTTCTTAAATTTCTTTTTTTTTCTCTTGCCCTGAAAAATTCAATCCTATTATGGAGGTTAATTTTCGTCCCTGAAACCTTTATTTTTTTCCTCACTCTTTTAGGACATTGTGTAGAGCACAAAGACTGGAAATTTTATACGAAATTTAATTTGATGGAGCACAAGCATTGTGTTAAAAGAATGGACCCTCTACATTTCGAGAAGATGTTTAAGCAAATGGGGGTTTTGACGATTAAAATAACCATTTTGAGTAATAGGGAAGGATGGAAATGATGTTTCTATAAAAGAAAAAAATATATTTTTCTTTATAAGGTAGAGTTTTTAAATCAATTTTCAATGACCTGGTTTCATGACATCTAAATTCAAGGTATCTATAGAAAGGATAATGATCGATTAAAACAACCATTTTGAATAATAGGAAGGGTCTATAGATAAAGTGATACAATGATAGCAGCTTATATCTATAGTATCTATAAATATAAATGATATCATGGTATTAGAATTCATGGTATTTATAAGAAATTATTGTAGCATTTGTAATAGAAATGTTTATGACCGTTAAAATAACCATTTTGAATATAGGAGAGGATCTATAGATAAAGTGATAAATGAGTAGCAGCTATATCTATAGTATCTATAAATATAAATGATATCATGGTATTAGAATTCATGGTATGTATATAAATTATTGTAACATTTGTAACAGAAATGTTTATGACCGATTAAAATAACCATTTGAATATAGGAAGGGTCTATAGATAAAGTGATACAATGATAGCAGCTATATCTGTAGTATCTATAAATATAAATGATATCATGGTATTAGAATTAATGGTATGTATAGAAATGATTGTAACAATTGTAATAGAAATGTTTATGATCGATTAAAAATAGCCATTTTGAATAATAGGAAGGGTCTATAGATAAAGTGATACAATGATAGCAGCTATATCTATAGTATCTATAAATATAAATGATATCATGGTATTAGAATTCATGGTATGTATAGAAATTATTGGCACAATTGTAATAGAAATGTTTATGATCGATTAAAATAACCATTTTGAATAATAGGGAAGGGTCTATAGATAAAGTGATACAATGATAGCAGCTATATCTATAGTATCTATAAATATAAAAATGATATCATGGTATTAGAATTCATGGTATGTATAGAAATTATTGTAGCATTTGTAATAGAAATGTTTATGACCGATTAAAATAACCGTTTTGAATATAGGAAGGGTCTATAGATAAAGTGATACAATGATAGCAGCTATATCTATAGTATCTATAAATATAAATGATATCATGGTATTAGGGTATTCATGGTATGTATAGAAATTATTGTAACATTTGCTAATAGAAATGTTATGACCGATTAAAATAACCATTTTGAATATAGGAAGGGTCTATAGATAAAATGATACAATGATAGCAGCTTTATCTGTAGTATCTATAAATATAAATGATATCATGGTATTAGAATTAATGGTATGTATAGAAATTATTGTAACAATTGTAATAGAAGTATTTTATGATCATTAAATAACTTTCTGGGTTAAAGCAAGAAGGGTCTATAAGATAAAGTGATACAATGATAGCAGCTATATCTATGGTATCTATAAATATAAATGATATCATGGTATTAGAATTCATGGTATGTATAGAAATTATTGTAACATTTGTAATAGAAATGTTTATGACCGATTAAAATAACCATTTTTAAATATAGGAAGGGTCTATAGATAAAGTGATACAATGATAGCAGCTATATCTATAGTATCTATAAATATAAATGATATCATGGTATTAGAATTAATGGTATGTATAGAAATGATTGTAACAATTGTAATAGAAATGTTTATGATCGATTAAAATAACCATTTTGAATAATAGGAAGGTATCTATAGATAAAGAGTGATACAATTTTGGCATATCATATATCTATAAATATCAATGGTATCATATTAGAATTCAGGATGTATAGAAATAGAAATCATAATAGAAATGTTTATGATCGATTAAAATAACCATTTTCAGAACAATGAAGGTCTATAGATATGTTACAATTGCAGCTATATCTAGTATCTATAAATATAAATGATATCATGGTATACATAGAAGTATGATAATAATGTAACAATTGTAATAGAAATGTTTATGATCGATTAAAATAACCATTTGAATAATAGGAAGGTATCTATAGATATGTGATACAATGATGGCATCATGGTATCTATAAATATAGATGATATCATGGTATTAGAAATGGTATGTATAGAAATTATTGTAGCATTTGTAATAGAAATGTTTATGATCGATTAAAATAACCATTTTGAATAACAGGAAGGTATCTATAGATATGTTTTTGGCTATCATCTATAGTATCTATAAATATAAATGATATGTCATATTAGAATTCATGGTATGTATAATATTATAACATTTGTAATAGAAATGTTTATGACCGATTAAAATAACCATTTTGAATATAGGAAGGGTCTATAGATAAAGTGATACAATGATAGCAGCTATATCTGTAGTATCTATAAATATAAATGATATCATGGTATTAGAATTAATGGTATGTATAGAAATGATTGTAACAATTGTAACAGAAATGTTTATGATCGATTAAAATAACCATTTTGAATAATAGGAAGGGTCTATAGATAAAGTGATACAATGATAGCAGCTATATCTATAGTATCTATAAATATAAATGATATCATGGTATTAGAATTCATGGTATGTATAGAAATTATTGTAACATTTGTAATAGAAATGTTTATGACCGATTAAAATAACCATTTTGAATAAGGAAGTGTCTATAGATAAAGTGATACAATGATAGCAGCTATATCTATAGTATCTATAAATATAAATGATATCATGGTATTAGAATTCATGGTATGTATAGAAATGATTGTAACAATTGTAATAGAAATGTTTATGATCGATTAAAATAACCATTTTGAATAATAGGGAAGCGTCTAAATGATGATAAAGTGATACAATGATAGCAGCTTTCTTTTGTATCTTTTTTAAATATAAATTTTCCATGGTATTGTGTTATCATAGAATTCATGGTATGGATAATAATAGAAATTATAATAATGAATATATGAACAGTATGAATATATTAAATGCTTAGTAATATTACTAAATATTCATACTTTGAATAATAGTAATGAATAATAGATAAAGTATAATAGTGATCGATTAAAATAACCATTTTGAGTATCTATAAATATCTATAGATATGTTTTTGGCATCATGGTATTTATAAATTCATGGTACATCTATAGAAAGGATAATAATAGAAATCATAATAGAAATGTTTATGATCGATTAAAATAACCATCTTGAGTAACATGAAGGTAAGGGTCTATAGATAAATTTTGGCATCATATTTATAGAATTCATGGTATCTATAGAAAGGATAATAATACAAATGAAATCATAATTAGAATTCATGGTATGTAAAATAAATTTTGTAACATTTGGTATCTATAGAAATGTTTTTGGCATCATTAAAATAACCATTTTGAATTCATGGTATACATAGAAAGGATAATAATAGAAATCATAATAGAAATGATTATGATCGATTAAAATAACCATTTTTGAGGAGTAACATGAAGGTATCTATAGATATGTTTTTGGCATCATGGTATTTATAGAATTCATGGTATCCATAGAAAGGATAATAATAGAAATCATAATAGAAAGAGTCTATGATCGATTAAAATAACCATTTTGAGGTAACATGAAAGGTATCTATAGATATGTTTTCGGCATCATGAGTATTTACAGAATTCATGGTATCTATAGAAAGGATAATAATAGAAATCATAATAGAAATGATTATGATCGATTAAAATAACCATTTTGAATAACAGGAAGGGTATATAGGTAAAGGGATACAATGATAGCAGCTATATCTATAGTTTTCTATAAATATAAATGATATCATGGTATTAAATTAATAAGTATTTCCAAATGATTGTAACAATTGTATCATAGAAATGTTTATGATCGATTAAAATAACCATTTTGAATAATAGGAAGGGTCTATAGATAAAGTGATACAATATGAATATAACTAAATCTATAAATATAAATGATATCATATTAGAATACATGGTAATAGAAATTATAATGTAATGAATTATATGCAAAATGTTTATGATCGATTAAAATAACCATCTTGAATAACAGGAAGGGTCACATAGAAAGTGATACAATGATCTATATATAGTATCTATAAATATAAATGATATCATGGTATTAGAATTCATGGTATTATAGAAATATTGTAACAATTGTAATAGAAATGTTTATGATCGATTAAAATAACCATCTTGAATAATATGAAGCGTTTATCTACCATAAGGGAAAGATATGTGTTTTTCTTTTGAAGTAGAGTTTTTAAATTAATTTTCCATGGTATTGTGTTATCATAGAATTTATGGTATGGATTATGAATAGAAATTATAATAGTAATGAATATACATGAAGACAGTGAATATATTAAATGCTATAGTAATATTACTATAATATTCATACTATCCATAGTAAAGAGTTATAATAGTAATGAATAATAGGAAATTATAATAGTGATCGATTAAAATAACCATTTTGAGTAACATGAAAGGTATCTATAGATATGTTTTTGGCATCATGGTATTTATAGAATTCATGGTATCTATAGAAAGGATAATAATAGAAATCATAATAGAAATGATTATGATCGATTAAAATAACCATTTTGAGTAACATGAAAGGTATCTATAGATATATTTTTGGCATCATATTTATAGAATTCATGGTATCTATAGAAAGGATAATAATAGAAATCATAATAGAAATGATTATGATCGATTAAAATAACCATTTTGAGTAACATGAAAGGTATCTATAGATATGTTTTTGGCATCATTGTATTTATAGAATTCATGGTATCATAGAAAGGATAATAATAGAAATCATAATAGAAATGATTATGATCGATTAAAATAACCATTTTTGAGTAACATGAAAGGTATCTATAGATATGTTTTTGGCATCATGGTATTTATAGAATTCATGGTATCCATAGAAAGGATAATAATAGAAATCATAATAGAAATGATTATGATCGATTAAAATAACCATTTTGAGTAACATGAAAGGTATCTATAGATATGTTTTTGGCATCATGGTATTTATAGAATTCATGGTATCTATAGAAAGGGATAATAATAGAAATCATAATAGAAATTATTATGATCGATTAAAATAACCATTTTGAGTAACAGGAAGGGTATATAGATAAAAGTGATACAATGATAGCAGCTATATCTATAGTATCTATAAATATAAATGATATCATGGTATTAGAATTCATGGTATGTATAGAAATGATTGTAACAATTGTAATAGAAATGTTTATGATCGATTAAAATAACCATCTTGAATAATAGGAAGCGTTTAAATGATGCTACCATAAGGGAAAGATATGTGTTTTTCTTTTGAAGTAGAGTTTTTAAATTAATTTTCCATGGATAAAATTAAATTAAATAAGATATTTTTCTTTTAAATTTTTTTTTTTTTTCTATAATAAATTTTTTTTTATTATGACTATAATTAAAATTCACTAATTTATGAATTCTCATACATTGGTTAAATAAACATAAACATATGAATTTATTATATAAATATACTTTATATATTATTTTAATATGTAAATATACTTTACAAAAATATTAAAATATTTTTATTTTCACAACCATATTGCCTTTAGCAAATTAATGCAACGAATTTAATCTATATATTGTGTTATTTAGTAAAATATAAAAAATTTTTATTAAAATATTTATAATCATTTTAATGAGATATATGCATCATATGATATTATCACAAAATCAAAATCAATAGCAGTTTTTGTTGAAAAAAAATAGTAAGTATACCATTATTTCTTACATTATTATAAAATTATTTTTTACTTAAAGTAGACTCAATTTCATTCATCTTAAATAAGTATTTTCAAAAATAAGAAATTTAATTAATAATATCTTGTTTTAGTTGCATAGCTTTGCACAAGCTCAATGTAAAATGGCATTGTAAAAATGGCATGAGTAAATGGGCTTTTTCCTGATAAATAGTTTCATCAATTGAGTTATTAAGACTACTCTGAGTTATTATATTCTCCTTATCCTGGAACCTACCTATTCAATACTAGAATATAAAATCTATTTTATTTTGCAATATAAGTATTTGATCCTGGAATATACTTATTTAATCTTGGAATATGTCTATTCAATCCTTGAATATACTTACTCAATTGTGGAATATACCTATTCAATCCTTGAATATACCTATTCAATCCTGGAATTTGCCTATTCAGTCCTTGATTATACTTACTAAATCCGGGAATATAACTGCTATTATATCATGGAATATATCTATTCATTTATTCAGTCCAGAGATATACTTGTTATTATATCAAATAATATTATATCTAATACTCACGATATTATTATATCCTGGAAAATAGGTATATATAATAGATATATCTTTGAATATGTCTCTAAACATACCAATTCAAACAAAAATAATCACAATATGCAATCTGAATCTACCCGATAAATGCAATATATCAATTCAAAACAAAAAATTCGTTTAAAGGTTAATTTTAAGCAAGCTTATAAAAATAAAGAGATGATTTTATGCATACAGATATAATTCTTCTTCTTCATTGGCTCAACAGCCTCATGTTGAGCTAAGACAGTCTGCCCACTGGCAGATTTCGAAATAGGGGTTTGTTTTTACTGCGTAGGGTAATCAGCCTTACGTACAGTGCGCTACATTCATTCATATTAGACCGCGCCTACGGTGGTTTAAAGTAAATTCCAAACCACTACAAAATCCATGGCACAGCCGACCTCGAACTCGAACCCGAAACCAGTGGCACCAAGCGTTAGAGCACTACTCATTCTACCATCAAGCCCAGCGATATACATTTTTAATTATTTATCCCGTTATTAAATTTTATTAAGTCATTTATAATTTACGCCTCGACAAATGAAAGTGTTAAGCTATTTAACGAACTTACTATAAAAGCACCGCTTCTGTGAATCATTATTAGTCCCTGTGTCCAAAGCAACTTTAAATAACCTTAGGGACAACATCTGCAAGGTGCATAATCTAACTATTCCAAATGGAAGAACTTTCCAGCCTATAAATCTAAATAATGCCGTACCTAGCGTAATCTTGACAACTTTTCTCTTCAGATAGTTAGAGAAATTCAGGTGAATTCAATTAAATAAAAATTTACATGAATAATCGTAATCAATTTTTAACTAAGATAATAATAATTCTATATCATATTCACCAATCTCAAATTTTTATCTATACATCTTTCATTAAAAATTAATCATACTTAAGATAGAAATCTTCAGAAATGTTTCCTTTCTTTTAAATTAGTATTTTATTGCACAAAAAAGGGGCTTAAAAGGAAATTAATCAGAGTTATGTTTTAATAGCAAAAACTCTCCGGATAATTCTTTTAAAGACAAAAGAAATATTATTCATTTTTTTTCCTGATAAGCTTATCATTGTTAATATTTCCTTGGTCATTTCAAAGCAAGCAATAAATAATTGCTGTCATAGAAAAAGCAACGAGCTTTTCTAATGAAAGAAGAGTAATTATAAGTAATAAGTGCAAAATATTTATATTCCTCTAATACCTAAGGCCATTAATAATACTCACTTATTTTACAAATAGAACGTCACTTTTTATTAAACGGACTAAAAACAAGGGTTAGTTTATCTCAAATTCTTTTCTTTTTTTTTTATTAATCTGATGTTATCACTTAAAAATCTTCTTTTTTACAAGATGACGAGTCTGAAATTAAATTTTCCTTGCACAACAAAAACTATTTTCACATCAAAAATACGAAAATAAACTGTCTTGCAACAGATTTCTAACATTAACTACAGCATTTTAATTTGTTTTTTTTAATTAATAATCGGAATTTTCACTGATTTTTAACAGAGAAACACTTCTTTTAAAGATACCAGGTTGTTATATTAAAAAATTAATTATTGAATCACTTATTCCAAATTAAAATTTTCCTACCTTACGGAGAGCGAGTTTCATGATTAAATTAGTTAATTATATCTTTAGGAAAAATTAACTTTTAGGATTATTAAATTAATTATCTCTTAAATTTGAGGATAATTGGAATTCATCGTAGATAAAATGAGTTTATATATTTTTACAATAAAATTGCAATCATTTTGTGAATTTTAACTGCTTTCAGATCAATTTTTATCAAATTCTCTGATTCGTATAGATAAAATTAATTTCGATATTTTACGTAAATTTTCTTTAAAGATTCCATTTTGATTGCTTAAGTAAGAAAAATATTTGTTAGTCTACTTTAGAATGTGGCATGATTATTGTAGCACTTTTCCCACAAGAAGAGTTGTATACTATTGTTCATTGGAAAAAGGAATGTATATTCTTTAACAAGTACATAATAACTAGCTATTCATCAAATTTTACAGCGGATAAGTGGATATTAATATTACATCCAATTAGCGTTTTCTACTAATGAGAACAATCTGTCACTCAAATCTGATACAAAAAAAAAAAAATCAGTGTCATGGATAATAAGACTTGATGAAATTAGCTGTCGTCTGTTCGATCTGCACAGGTCGAAACAATTACAGATGGAATATGGACTACGTCAGATTTGCTGCATCGTGCTTGGTGATAGATGATGGGCTGAGGAAGTGTCGACTGAAATGATATGTGAGGGAATCTGACCTTCTGCCCTCGTACTGATGGATTTTTTAAATGGAGGTTTCTGGAGAAGAAGGAAGAGAGTTCTGAGATGAGTCGACAAGAAGTGTTGTTTTTCCTTTTTCTGAAAGTGCTTAAAAGGCGGAGTTTCGGCTTGATTAAAAAGTGAGCCTCTTGTGCTCTCGTAAGACCAATCGAAAACAGGATGCATTAGATTCGTCGTAGACTAGATAACTCTGAAATTCTCCAACCTTGGAATCATTCTGAATGAATAATTTTACTTCAGAATTTGTGTTGTTATGGGTTTTTTTTTCTGTAAGATAAACAAATGTTGAACAGTTATTTTTAAATGTTAGTTTTCCCTAAAGAGAATACTTTCCCTTCTTTGTCATGGAATATTGTTCCTGAAAAACAATGTGGAACACGATAATTATATTAATTTACATTTAATTTTTGTAATTTCATTTACGAACTAAAAGTGAATTATTTCAACTAATTGACAACGTTTTAATACTTCAAAGGATCTTGTTCCTTTAAAATTAAATTTAAAAAAAAAATTGCCAATATTTCTCTAGAATTCAATATTCTACCAATTTATATATTTTAAAAAGCTTCTCTTAAAATTCTTTTATCATCAAATTCTATAATAAAGTTCTTTAGAATCTTAAAACTTTTCTAATTAAAAATAATATATCGGTGGTTTGTTATATTGGTTTTCCGTTCTTTTAAGTTTATTTCCTTTCATAAGCATTTTTGGCAAAAATTTCAGGTAGAACGATGAATAAGTCTTCTTTCGATACAAATCTCATGGACATTTTATTTAATGGAGATTACTTAAATGCTGAATTATTTACAAATAACTTTACCACTTTCAATGTATTGTATATAAGGATGTAATCAATGTAGAAAAATTTTTTTTATATTTTTAAAAATGAATATAAGGAATATTTCTCCAAAAGCAATTTAATCAAATCAAACCGAATCACACATCAAAACTAAACGACTTTTAAATAAATACACAGCGAAAAAAAAATTCAAAATTGAGGTCACAATTTTATGTCGCAAAGATCTAAGGCAAAAAGTTAATTTCGTACAACAAATCAATTTTTACAAGTCAAAGTACAATTTTTTATCTTCTGGTATCTTTCTTCAAAATCTTATTTTCACAGAGTTACGCATCAATTCATATTGCTTTATAATCTCGAGACCGTTTTGGTAGCAAAATCTCCACTGGCCACATTTAATTTAATTAATTTTAAGTACTTTCTGGTATTTCATGTTATATTTGAAGAGAGAGAGAGAGAGATTCTTTCTTTATTTTTTATTTTCCATTAAATTACAATAGATTCTCCAAATTAAAATTGTTCTCCTCCAGGGCCTTGAATACTTTTCGGTATTTTATTAGAAGCATCTTGGAATCTATTTAAACATAAGCTCCATTGATCACAGCGGTTTTACAAGCAATTTCTAGAAATTAATTGAAGAAGGGCAGAACTAAATTAAGGTTTCTCTTCTTAAAGGAAACTTGGCTTCTAACGGTGATTTTTATTTTCATTCAAAACGCCAAGTAAGAGGAGGTAAAGAATGTGGTTAAATTTCTGATTTCAAATAGTTGTGAAATGGAATTTACAAAGAGATAGTTTTCTTTTGCATGTATTTATTTTTCAAGAACTCATTGTACAAAAGTCTTCACAATGATATGTTCCTTCAAAACGAAAACAAAAACAAAAAATACATAATGCAACTTTTTAATAAATTCTTCATATTTGATCTCCATGTTGGAACAAGTATTAATTTTGATTTAATTAATGTCTGAAATCTTATTTTATTTATATACATGGATAAATCTTCAAAGGGAGCTATGAGAAAATGAAACTCTACAGTCATTACTGATTTTAATTAATTAAAAAACTATTGGTATTAATTTAAATGGAGTATCACAGGAAAACGTCTCAAGTACATAAGATCCGATTTAATTTTTAATTTTAATTTGATTTAGAATTGAAAATCGTAATGATAAGAAGCTTATATTTTCACAAACATTTTCATTTTGCATTCATTTTTTTTTTATCTTTAAAGGACAAAAGAAATATGGTTTTAAGTACTTTTGCTTTCATAAAACGGAAGAAGATAATTGTCATAAGACGGATTGTTCATTTCTATTACATTCAAAGATTTTTTATGTTTGTTTATTTTCAAGAAATTTATCAGAACATATATTCAAGTATAACCAAACAAATTTAAATATGCCCAAATAAATATTCCTTACTTCTCATTATTCCACATCACGATGTATTTTTATAGAAATTAACGAAAATTTCCCATATTAATTATAACGTAAAATGCTTTAAGTTGATTTTAATGAGCTCGATAACAACACGTATTAAAAAAAATTTCATACCAACATTAGGTTTCATGAATTAGCACATTTAATAGTCAATTCGATATAGGAAAAGCAGAATATACAGTAATGATGAATAAGTCTTTGTCGATACAAATCTCATGAACATTTTATTTAATGGAGAATATTTAAAAACTGCATTATTTATAAATAAGTTTTCCACATTCAATGTATGCATAAGAATGTAATCAATGGAGTGAAACTGTTTTTATTTTAAAATTACATATGAGGCATAATTCTCCAAAAAGCAATTTAAATCAAATCAAAACGATTCACCGATCAAAACTAAACAACTTTTTTAAATAAATGCAAAGCGAAAGAAATCAAAAATTCAGGTCACAATTTTATATCGTAAAAATTCAAACCAAAAGTTAATTTCGTACAACAAATCAAATTTTTCAAGTATTTATCTTCTGGTTATTCTCTTGAAAATCTTATTTTCACAGAGCCACGTATCGATTCATATTGCTTTATAAACTCGAGACCTTTTTGGTAGAAAACTATCCACTGGCCACATTTAATTTAATTAATTTTAAGTACTTTCTCTTAGTCCTTATTATTTTTGGATAGAGACAGATTCTTACTTTATTTTCTGGTTTCCATTAGATTACAATAGATTGTCCCAGTTAAAATTGTTCTCCTGCAGGCCCTTGAATACTTTTTCTGTATTTTATTAGAAGCATCTCGGAATTTATTTAAACATAAGCTCCATTGATCACAGCGGTTTTTACAAACAATTCCTAGAAATTAATTGAAGAAGGGCAGAACTGAATTAAAGTTCCTCTTCTTAAAGGAGACTTGGCTGCTGACGGTGATTTTTATTTTCATTCAAAGAGCCAAGTAAGAGGAGCAAATAAAAGTGGTTTCAAATAATTGTACAAATGGAATTTAGAAAGAAATTGTTTTCTTTTACGTGTATCGATTTTTCAAGAACTCATTGTGTAAAAGTCTGTACAAAGATATGTTTCTTCAAAACAAAAACAAAAACAAAACATAATGCGATTTTAATAAATTCTTCATATTTGATCATGTTGGAACAAGTATTAATTGTTGAGTTAATTAATGTCTGGTAAACTTATGTGATTTTTTTTATACATGGATAAATCTTCAAAAGGTAGCTATGAGAAAATGAAAATCTACATTCATTACTGATTTTAATTAATTAAAAAATTAATTCTATTTATTTAAATGGAGTATCACATGAAAATATCTCAAGTACATAAGATGCGATTTAATTTTAATTTGATTTAGAATTGAAAATCATAATGTTAAGAAGCTTTTCTTTTCATAGACATTTTCATTTTACATTTTGGGTTTATCCTTAAAAGATAAAAAAAATGTTGAATAAAAATGTTTTTGATTACTTTGCTTTCATAAGAGGGAAGTAGAATGGATTGTTCATTAATATTCAATTTTAAAAAAATTTTTTTAATGTATTCTTTACTTTCAAGAAATTTATCAGAACATTTATTTTAGCAAAACATGTGAAGAAGGTAAATTTATATAAAAACAAATATTTAAATAAACACAAATAAATATTCCTTACTCATTATTGTTTAACGATTTGTTTTTTAGAAATTAATGAAAATTCCCCATAAAAATATAACGTAAATATTGTAAGTTAATTTTAGTTAACTTGACATAAACAACCCATATTAAGCAAATTTTCATTTATACACATTTATACACAAAACAAATATTTAAATACACACAAATAAATATTCCTTACTCTTCATTATTTAATATCATGATGTTTTCCAAGAAATTAATGAAAATTCCCCATAAAAAATATAACGTGAAAAAAGTTGATTTTAATTAACTTGACATAAATAATTCCATATTAAATAAATTTTCATGTAAATATTAGATTTTATAAATTAGCACATTTGATATAGGAAAGGCGGAATATGCAATTATGGGAGTTGATATTGAATATGCGTTCGAAGTCATTAGAAATAAAGTCATTAATTGTCAATGAATGGCTGTTCTAAAGTGAGAAGAATCGAACAAAGCGTATTATTTTGTGTGTTTACAAGTTTTTTTAAGTTTTACATATCAAACATGCTTCAGTTAGCATCCATATTCAAAGATCTAGATCTATGAATAGATCATATTTAACAGCCCAGATCTACATGGACTAACGTTGTGGCCCTGTCAAATAAATTATCATTCGTTGCACAAGTAGCATATTTCTATCGACTTAAATAGGACACTGTTCCAGGTGGAAAACGCATGAGGGGGTCTATGCATCTACTCATACAGATACTGTCACCTCTATATGTATTTTAATAAGATATAACGAGATTCAACGTTCTCTCAAAATTAAACAACTTCTGATATCAGTTTGCAAATTAAAGAAGGACTCATCCTCAAAGATGGAAATCCTTCATTGGTGTGAAGACGTTCTCTCTTAAAGTGGCGGGTGTGTTGCACACAAACTGTCTTCCTAAAGTCAGCACTGTTTGGTGGGAGGGGGATTTGTGTTCATATTTGCATATGTCGATCAAATGACCATAAAAAGAAATTCTTGGCCCGACTTCTTTGCTTAGGTTGGCTTCAGGTATCGAATTTGTAATTTCAGATGCTTTACAAAATCTATAAATTTCATATTTTCTCACATTGGTACTCCATTGTCCATAATGATCGAAATCATTATAAAAAATTGTATAGTTCCAATTTATTATCTCCTTGCCACATTGAAATTTAGACAGTTGCTGAATTCTTATTGCAGCGTTGCTATTTTGAATTTTCAGATTTATTCATCACCTTTTATTTAATAACATACTCAAGATAATAAAAACAAGTTTTTGATTGAAATTGAGCAATCAATTATAATTCACTCTTAGTTAATAAAGTAATAACAACCATTTTTATTCAACATTTTTTTTTTTTTTAAAGATCGAAACATAAATGTAAAATGAAAATGTTTCTAAAAGATAAGCTTCTTAATATTATGATTTTCAATTCTAAATAAAATTAAAATTAAAACGAATCTTATGTACTTGAGATATTTTCCTGTGATACTCCATTTAAATTAACAGATATAATTTTTTTAATTAATTAAAATCAGTAATGATAGTAAAGTTCCCTTTTCTCATAGCTCCCTTTTGAAGATTTATTCATGTATAAATAAAATCAAAGACATTAATTAACTCAAAATTAATACTTGTTCCAACAGATTCTTCAATATGAAGAATTTATTAAAAATCGCATTATGTATTTTTTTCACAATAATAGGTTTTGAAGAAACATATAATTGTGAATACTTTTGCACAATGAGTTCTTGAAAATGAAAACACGTAAAAGAAAATAATTTATTTCGAAATTTCATTTGTACAATTATTTGAAACCAGAAATTTAACACGCATTCTTTTCTTCCTCTTATTTGACTTTTTGAATGAAAATAAAGATCACCGTTAGTCTCCTTTAAGAAGAGGAACTTTAATTTAGTTCTGCCCTTCTTCAATTAATTTCTTGGAATTGTTTGTAAAAACCGCTGTGATCAATGGATCTTATGTTTAAATAGATTCCAAGATGCTTCTAATAAAATACAGAAAAGTTTTTAAGGGCCTGGAGGAGAACAATTTTAATTTGGAGAATATATTGTAATTTAATGGAAACCAAAAATAAAGCAAGAATCTCTCTCTCAAAAATAACAAGAACTAACAGAAAGTACTTAAAATTAATTAAATTAAATGTGGCCAGTGGAGAGTTTGCTACCAAAAAGATCTCGAGATTATAAAGCAATAGGAATCGATGCTTGGTCTGTGAAAATAATATTTTGAAGAAAGATACCAGAAGATAAATACTTGTAAAAATTGATTTGTTCTACGAAATTAACTTTTGCCTTAGATCTTTAGAATTTAGATATAAAAAATTGTGACCTCCATTTTTGATTTCTTTCGCTGTGCATTTATTTAAAAGTCGTTTAGTTTTGATCGGTGATTCGTTTTGATTTGATTAAATTGCTTTTCGGAGAACTATGTCTTATATGTAATTTAAAAGTAAAAACAGTTTTTAAATATTCTTCATTAAATAAATGTCCATCAAAGAAGCCTTATTCATCGTTTTACCTAAATTTTTTTTGTTCAACATGCTTATGAAAATGAAATAAACTTAAAAGAACCAAAAAGCAAATATGGCAAGCCATCAACATATTGTTTTTAATTTAAAAAATTAAGATTGTAAACAACTTTTAAGATAGAATACGATAATAAAAGAATTTTAAGTGAAGTTTTTTTAAAAATACATAAATTGGCTGATTGTAGAAACCTGGAGAAATATCGACAAGTTTTTTTTTTAAATGCAATATTTAAAGAAACCAGATCCTAAGAAAATTTTAAACGTTGCAATCAGTTGAAATAATTTATTTTTAGTTCTTATTTTAAAATTTAATACAATTACAAAAATCAAATGCAAATTAATATAATTATCGTATTCTACACTATTTTTCAGGGGCAATATTTCATGACAAAGAAGAATAAAGTGTCATTTCAGGGAAAGATTTTAGGAGTAATTGTTCAACATTTGTGTATCGTGTAGAAAAACTCATTAACTAAACTGTGAAGTCAATTATTGATTCATAATGATCTTCTGTTCTGTGTCAAATACCATCAAGTTATTGTATATTTGTGACTGCAATGTTAACCAATTTAAACTATCATTTCCTTGAAACTAATTTGTCATGTAATCATTTGATATGAATCATACAAATTCCAAATGGTAAACACAAAATTGCATAATGTATCTATGCAAGGTTTTTCTTGAGAATTCTTTATATTCAGTGGCATTTATTTTAGGATATACATCTAAAAACAACAATTATACAATTGGCAATACATTTCCAAAATAGTGTCTATTAGAAAACAATTTTTCATCATCTATGCTTTATGTATATGATTTTGAATTTGTTAAACGGATAAATATTTTCATTTTATGCTTCCATTGCAAGAATATACTATACAAAGATCCAGGAAACAATTTTTTTATTTATGAGCCTGCCCAATCCTTGAATATATGAATATCTAAAGAAATATGGTTCTTAGTGCGTTTTATTCAAACCATATCTTTTTTGCTTATTTCTGGAACAATAATAGTTCCTATATGTTTTCGTTGGAATGAATTTCCATATTCTTTATGTAAGCCCTATGTATGAATGAATTGAAGAATGTGTATCATTTTATTCCAGTTAATGTCATGTGACTCTATCCCTTTCCACAGAATTAAAAAAAATGTTTTTTTTCACACCATTTCTTTTCATCAGCTCTAACAACCATATTGTACTAGATAGCTGTAACTTGAACTTATAACTACTTGCATTATTTAACGAAATAACTTTTAGCATGTTGTTGTTGTTCTAATGCAGCTGGCAATACAGAGACATTTAAGTAGTCTTTTTTTGTATGTATTTGTTATAATATGATACTACAGAATGACATTCATTTAACATTGGATGATATTGAAGATTATTTTTATATTAAATTTACATTCCTGTGACTTTCATGATTATGCTTTTAGTTTTACCGAAAATAACCATCTGTAACTACAGCACGACATTCATTTAATTGTGAATGAAATTGAAGATAATTCTTATTATGAAGTTACACATTTCTGTGAATTGTATGATTATGCTATTGATTTCAGTGAATGTAACTAACTGTAAACAAGTATAAAATTTAATTTAAAAAATGCAAAATAATACCTCAACATATAAATTATAATCATAAAATTATAATAACTAGTGCAATTAAAAGAGTGGAAGGAAATATGATACCTTTAATTTAATTATTATCATTTATAACTAAATTTTTGTAAATATAGGTAAATTTAAAAAGCGTTTTATGACTTAAAATAATTATTGTATTGTGCATTTATTTATTAGTGCAATATAAGGATATTTTAACACATCAAAACGTAGAAAATATTACTAATAGTGCATTAATTACCATTCAAACGTATAAATCATAATTCAAATGATAAAAAATTATAAATCATCTCCTGCTTCTTAAACTTCAAGATTCAAATTGTTGTACGAGAAGCAATTTAAATGCTCTCCTGTGTAAAATTATCTCCTCGACTGCTCAAATTCGAAATCGAATCTTTTCCATTCGAACTCGAACCGTTATTCCAGAGAGATTAGGAACTGCTGGTAATTAAAGTCAGATCTCAATCATTCTCTCAGAAAATTTGATTCATTAATCTCAGAAAACAAAACTTTTCCCCACGACTGGCAACGAGAAACGCGATCTACAACGCTGCCAAATAGCAGGAGCTCTATTCGATTCCAAACAAACGACTTAATATCTAACCGGGTAAAATGATTTATGTGGAATCGATGGCAACACCACTGACACGCGACTGCCATGCTGGTTTCGAGTTCTTGTTCGGGGAATTTTCCGACGAAGTGTGTCAAAGCGCGAGTTTTGTTTCGATTTGACACGATAGGAATGAAAACGAGGTAGCAGGGAGGGAAATGGGGCATTTGCAAGGAGTGACTCCACTTTTTCCAGTGATAAATTTACTGTTCCGCAGTGATTTGGGAGCAGATAAGGTTGCGCTGATGGTTAATACAGTGCGTTCTTTCGCTTCTGATTGGGAAATTGTTCTGCACTTACAATAATATGTGGGAGGTTTAAAACCTAGATGGATTTCTGATCGTTATTTAAATTGGTAAATAAACTGCTTCTCTTAAAGATAATTGTTTTTGTTTTAATTCGTATTATTTTTTATGCGTAATATGAGTGATACATTCTTTAATCAAACTGTGAAAGATTTTAAAATGCGTGATAGTATCATAAGCATTTATCTAAGTGTTTTGAATCGACAAAAATGCCATTTCATAACATAAGAAAGCCTTTGATACCACCGCTGTTAAAGGGATTGCTGGTGGGTCGCTAAAAAAACATTCCAATGATGACCGACCTATCGTCCTATAAGTGAAAATCGATCGATTCATTTAGCGGTTTTATCACCTGGTTACGGAAATAAAGGAAAAGTTTCGCACTTTATTGCTGCCATATGCTTATTCACCATTCTAAGCTATGTTTTCCATTGACACACTTCAAGAAACATAAACTCTAGTGAACTATATCGTATCTTTTTATCCATCTATTTTTTAACCCATCCCTTTTATCCAACATGTTATATTACAAATAAACTACTTCTTCTACATTCTGCGTGATGTCTTTTGCCACCTATGTTAATCAATCACTGATATATACTACTATAACCATCATCTATACGGCACCATGCAAGGCGTGTTTTGTCCAAATGTGTAGTCCTTTACTGTACTCTGTGTAACCATTTTTGATTTTCAAAATAAAAACATGTACTGGAGTGAGTAGCCCACACAGCTAGTAGACCAGTCAGGTTTTCCTTTTCACCTTAGATCTTAAAATTTTAATCTTGTATTTTAATAAGATTACTATAAATTTGAGATAAAAGTCTTTATGACAAGCATCTCTTTCCCCCACACTCATCTGTTGACTTTCCACTGATAGTTGTCAATGGCGGAACAGGTTAACTGGTCTAAGGGCAGCAACTAGCCATAACATCAGTTAGGTCCTGCCCTCTTTAGATGAGAGTCGTTTCAGTTTAACAATATTCTCTCTACAACAGATGATATTAAGAGAGAGAAAGGAAATGCGTGTGTACTATTATGATGAATGGGCGAACAGAGCTCCCACATTTTCGATGGAGGTAATGCTTTTTTATATCACTATTATCAGCAAGTCTCTCTCCCCCACCCCCCGTGAATCTGTTCCGAGGTGCTACTGATGCAATCTTCATATTTATATGGACGATAACAACAGGCTACATCGCACTCGTGCTATTGTGGAGTTTCTAGAAAGTGAAGATATGAATAGAAGGGATTGACCAGCATACATCTCTGATTTAAATTCCATAAATCATGCGTGAGATACTTTGAGGAAATGATTTTCCGAAACCATTATATCCACCGGATAACAAATGAAACAGATGCTGATTGAGAAATTGAAGCTCTTACCTCAATTGCTGTTGGATAATCTGGTAGTAGTATGCAAAGATGAGGCCTAACAACCCAACTATCGTAGTTAAGGATGATAATTTCTCTTATTAAGTGACATCAGTTAATTTTCTCTCTTGGATTGACATGCAATATGCATTTGCATCAACTGTAAATCATACGATAAAGTATTTATTTTCTATTCTATTATTCTATTCTATTATTTATATTATTTATTTCTATTCTATTATTTATTCTATTCCATACTTCCGTTTATTTTGTGTTAGTATTCTTTTTCCAAAGTACAAATGCTGTCTCTGTTCTGAAAATGTCTCCTACAGTAATTTCTGGAGCAGTCACTGAAAAAATAACCCACAGTAATTGCTTATGTTTTGCAAGGTGTGTTATTATATTCCGTAAATCAAACTTAGTCACCTTTAAAAATTAAAAATATATAACAAATATGTGAAATTTAAGTACAAATTCATATAGAATAAAACTAATCAATAAAAAACAATTTCTAAAATCCGTTAAGTATTTATCGGAGAAACATTTTATCAAATAAGTATGTTGAATCCAATATCTTACGAGCTTTTTCGTTATGGTTTATCTCATTTCAATTCTAAATCATTGAAATTTACATATTGCAATGATTCTGGAACTTTCTTTACTGATCCCTATTCCGTTTCAATTTTTATCTTTAAAGTAATGCCATTTTGAATCAGTTTTAAATTTTTTTCGAACAGTGAAAGTAAAAAAAAGAAATGAAACATTTCTCGAAGTAAAGATTTGAAAAAAAAAGAAATTATTTTTGAAAACTTAAAGGTTCTGAAAAGTCTTAAATCCAATTTTCATTGAATTCAGAAATATTGCATTCAAAATCAGAAAAAAAAAAAAATTATCCGAATTTTTTTTATTTTATAATAATATTTTTCGTATACACAGAATTAAGATAAATCTAAACTATTTATACTAATTAACATAATAAATAAAGTAGAAAATACCAGATGAACATCATTAATAGGTTAATAAACAGTCAGATTGAATGTAGAAATATAATTAAAAACACAGAAATGTAGAGAAATGTGAATAAAAACGGTTAAAAATTAATGTATTTTTAAATAAAAATTTATTCACACGCTATTTATTATTTATTTCTCAAGTCATTGCAGTTTCTTTTCAAAAGTAGATTCACATAATGTGATAGGATTACTAAATTGCAAAGAGAAGATGCAATTTTTATTGAAAACAACTAATTAAAATTTGGAAAATCAGCATGTTTATTCTTGTAATTAAAGTCAAATAATTTATTAAATCGAAAATAAATAGAGAACAAGTCTACAAAAAATGAAATGGAGTTTTCGGTCCATTTCTTTTTATATTTGTATAAAGAACATAAATCCACAATAAAAAGTTGTCTGATGTATATTTCATAATTATATTGCTTACTTAAATGAACAAAAGCAAAATTGAGGTGTATTCTTCTGAAGAGTATAACTACTGTTGAAGTAAATTAAATGTGCAACTGTGTTCTATTTTTGTTGGAAAAAAGGATATTTTTCTTATTTTACATTTTAATAGCTGTATCATTGATTGATACAGAGTAAAATTTAAATTATTATTCTCGACATATTAATGGGGGAATTTGCATTCTAGTCATGTTATATATAATGAAATGTATTTTAAGAGCTGTTATCTTAATTTCTTTCAAAAATTGTATTTATTTATAAATAATAAAAATGTATATATTTTTAAACATTTTGGGAAAGTTTTTATATTATTGTCATCATCACTCATTATTTTTTGATTATTCATTTAATTGCTAAATATCTAGAGCATTAATGTAACAGGCCTCCATATGGGATATCTTGGATAACATGAAATCTACCATTTCTGACGGTTCTGATGAATTTGCTGTAGCTTTTCTTCAAATACTGAAAAGTTTGGAATCAATTATTATAAATGATTGGAATTATCTGTCTTCATTCACACAACAATTAATAAAAACTGGAACTATATACTATTTAATGGATTAAAAAGCAGTCTCATTCGTAGTCTGGTATCAATGCATGTTACATTAGCACGTGCTAAATTCATTGCAGATATTGCTATAGTCTAGAACAGGGGTCTCAAACTTCGGGCCATACTGTTTACTGCCATACTGCCTTCGGGACATACTGTTTACTCCAGTAAGTACCTAGAGGGCCAAAACCGTTTTAATTTTCTGCCATTATCTATAATTTCTAGACTAGTCGCCGAGTACGCCCCTCTGAGCGAGCATACGCTTGCTAAATTCAGCTTCATTCTCTAAAATGAGTACAAAAGAATGTTTATAGATTTAAGTTAACCGATGGACATCTTAAATCTCTTTTAATAATTGGTACAAGTAAAATTGATCCACTATTGTAAGTGAAAAATTACAATTACATAAATCTCATAGGTATTTTTTAAAAGTAGATACCCGCGGTTTTCATTCGCGTTAATTCAGCTTTTCCGTTCCTGAGGGTTTTCAGGATAAAAATCATATGTTTGATTCAGGATATATACATTCCAAACATCGACATACATACATATGCGATACTCTTTATCCCGACATAACTACCGAGGGTAACCGAGGGATGTTCACTAGTTTATAATGTTAGTGGGATTCATTTCAATTACTTGTTAGTTGTTATGCTTAAGTTAAATTTTCTGCGTATTATGTTTGTCATTAAGCTTTACCTAGCAAGTCAATAAAACCGAGTTTTTATCATTCTGTGCTTTTATCCAAGTTATTACAGCAACAATAAGCTATTGGCTGTCGCGGGCCGGATTGATGACACTGGCGGGCCGGATTTGGCCACGGGGCCGTAGTTTGGGAGACCCCCTGGTCTAGAAGGATAATACACTAGGCCTTCTTATGGGATACCTTGAAACGTTTCAATGCTTTTGTTTTTCTCCAAATACTGGAAAGATTGAAGTCTAATGATTTGTTCTCCAAATAATAGGATCTATTCACAACAATTATTAAAAATTGTAATTTTAGACAATTTAATGTACTGAAAGGCAGCCGCATCACAGTCTATTGATAATTTTAGGTTAACCTAGCATGGATTTGATTCACTGGTTCACATTCAATATGCATTACTAGGTAATTGATCAGTTACTAGTTTTGAAAAGGGAGTTAAATCTATAAACATTTCAACTTAAGCGTTGCGTTGGCTTTTGGATTATTGGACCTGAATCATATCTTATGTCAGTGGAAAATCCAAGTTATTTCTGTGATAAGAAAAGGAAATATAGAGGATGATTATAAAAACGGTTTGTCGATATAACTATATATGACATTCCAATAAAAATCTAGATGTTGTCCTTTGAATTTTTCGATTTTTTTCACTATAATTGTAACTGATAAAAAATAACTGTTGTTTTCATATGATTCTTGAGCTCATTCCTCACAATACATTTAATCAAAAAATTTGAATGGTATGATAACTAGAAGCTCATATATCGAGAGAAATTTTTTATAATCCTCTCCTACGTTTAGAAAGAATTATTATTTAAAAAGAATATATTTGTAATTTCTATATAGAAAGTGGGTACGTAAATTATACATCTAATTACTCTAACAAAATATAGAAATAATAAAATATTGTGTACTTGTTATATATTCAGAGAAAACATTTGAGTAAATTCCTATTCAATTTTCCTAGTTTTAAAAATGTCAGTTTAATAACAATAATAATATAATGTAACTCAGGTTATTATATTAAAGAATGTTAGCTTTTAAATTATTTTGGAAATAATTTACATTTTTACTTTCAATTCGTTTGTAATTTCATGTTTAAATGTGCATAAATTACTTTTTTTGTCAGACAAACATAAAATCTGAATGAATTAAATGAAAAATAAATTATTTATTCTAAAATATAATATAAATTAAATTTTAAAATTTGAAAAAATCAAAATATTTTTTTAATTTAAAGAGACAAAAAGAAAGAAAAATAATTTCAGGCAAATTAAAAGTTTCATATTTAAATACTTTATGCCCAAATACTAATAGTTACAATAATATAAAAATATAGTAATAAACAAGTTTTAGGGCAGCAGGCAACGGGCGTACCGGTTGCCGAGTTCCTAGGTGGTTTTAAGAACCACAATACCTCCACATCTTAATTAATTAAAACATTAGCATAAAATGAAGTTGCTTAAATTAATGAATAGTAATGAAAAAAGGATAAAAGAGTTTAACATTTAAGAAAAACATCTCCTGTTTGAGAACAATTAAAACAGTTTTAAATTTCTCCGAAAAATAATGACGATCTTTCATAGAACAACTTAAATGTTTCCAAAATATGTTACAAATTCCATTTAGAAATCAAATACATTTCCCGATACTTTAAAACAAGTAATATAAAAAAAAAAATATTTTAAAGTTAATCCCTACTTTTTTTCACTATATTGCAGAAAATTCTTTATAAATAAAGTTGAAATTTTCCTCCTACATCTGGCGCCATCTATTGGTAGATACATACAACTTATATCTACAAAAAATAAAATTAATGAATTAAATTTAATTAATGAATTAATATTTGAAAAAAACTGTATTAACATTAAGTGTTCATCCGTTTGCAAGTTTCAAAAAATATATTTGAACTTGAGTGAAGGAATAAAAGTGTTTTATTAACGATTGAAAATTTAACAAGATATATATAGCGAGTGTGTGTGAACTAATAGTAGGGATTGAAAAAGGCATTTCAAATTCGTTGCTTGCCTACTGCAAGATATTAGACGTTCTTCATAAAAACAAAATAACTCAAGTATTAGATACCGAATATTTCTAATTTGCAATAGAAACGGTTTGAAAGAAACGCGAAAATTCAACACTGAATACAACTTGATGAAAAACGTTCAGGCACATCTCGAGAAAAATAATTTTTTTCCTTGACAACGGAAAGTAAAAGGTAATTTAAGTTTATTTCTGCACTGGAAAGTAGCTATTTATATGACCACGAGAACGCCATGCAGACAAATTAGTGCTCAGCAACAACTTGAGGAGGTACAGACTATGTCAATTTCAAATGTCTTTTTAACAACGGCAGTATTATAATGTAATACAGTATATTATATTCATATATGTTAGCTTTTAAATATGGAAATAATTTACATTTTTGCTTACAATTCGTTTGTAATTTCATGCTTAAAAGTGCATAAATTATATTTTGTCAGACAAACATAAAATCTGAATGAATGAAATGAAAAATAAATAAAAAAAAGCTTAATTAGTTTAGTTCTGTTATTCTAAAATATAATATAACTTAAATTTTAAAAATTTGAGAAAATCAAGTAAAATTGTTTTTTAATTTAAAGAGACAAAAGATGAAAATAATTTCAGACAAAGTAAAAATTTCATATTTAAACAACTTATTCCTAGATATTAATAGTTACATCAATAATATAAAATATACTAATAACATGTTTAAAAATAATCTTTCATAGAACACCTTAAATGTTTCAAAAATATGTTATGAAATTACAGTTAGAAATCAAATACACTTCCGTATACTTTAAAAAAAGCATTTCAAATTTATTGCTTACCAACTGAAGATATTAGACATTCTTCACATTATAAAATAACTCAAGTATTAGATACCGAATATTTCTAATTTGCCATAGGAACGGTTTCAAAGAATTCGACTGAATACAACTTGATGAAAAAAAGTTCAGGCATCTCTCTAGAAAAAATAATTCGTTTTCTTGACAAGGGAAGGTAAAATGTAATTTAAGTTTCTTTCTGCACTGGAAAGTAGCTATTTATATGAACACGAGAGCGCCATGTGGACAAATTGGTGCGAAGCAACAACTTGAGGAGATACATGCTACGTATAAAAGAAAACGCTTTTTGCTCTTGAGTTTTTTCACTCATTTCTTTGACGCTTTTCTAGTCGCAACATTGTTTACTGAGTTAAAATCGAGTCGTTTTCAGATTACCGACACGCTGGTGTGTTTTGAAGAAAGGTTGATATCTTGTTTATTTGTTTTTTTTTTTTTTTAAAAAAAAGGGGTGGGGGTGGCTATATATTTATATTTAGAAGCAATGGGAAATGTAAGTCTTTGGGGAAAATGTCTGAAACTAATGTTTAACTTTGCTTCAGTAAACGGTTTTGTTCAAATTTCAAAAGGCTATTTTTGTTCTAAAATTCACAAAGAAATAAAAGGAGAATTTTTTTTTTTAAAACGCAGTTAAAAATTTAAATTTTTATTTAATTCTATTTAGAAATTTATGTCAGAAATTTACTCAATAAAAACATTTCTCAATGATATTATTAATAAAGTTGCTATTAGCTCAACGATTTATTTTTTAAGTTATTCTAAAAGGGTTTAAGTGATATTTACTATTATAAGGATTATATACTTCCTAAAAATATTAAACGGGATTATTATTATTATTAGCTTATTTAAATTTTTGATATTTATAGCCGAGTGAAGGTCGGCAAGGTGTAGGCCACTTCAGATTCACAATGTTTAACATTATGAAACTAATCGTGAACCATATCTAGGGTTAAACAACTGTATAAGTTTTGAAATGATATTGATGAATTTATGATTTTTAAAATATTGCTGCATATTTATTTCAAAATAATAATATATTTTTTTTTTTACAAATTTAAATGGATTTCATAATTTACTCAGAAATAGATATACACTTTTTCCATTATTTGTTATAATTTAAATGAGAAAATACTAATACATGCGGTTGGGGAATATAGAAAACATAAATGTCACTAATATAAAGATTATATACTTCCTAAATTGAATCTTCAACTGGATCTTTAATTTATTTTAGTTTATGAAATTCTGATATTTAAACCCTGGCGAAGGCAAGGTTGGTATTGAGCCATTCAGGTTTAAAATATTTAACATTATGCAACTGATTGTGGACCTTATTTGAGATTAAACAACTATCTGAATTTTGAAATGCTATTGAGGAATTTTTGATTTTAAAATATTGTTGGATATTTATTACAAAATGATGATTTTTTTTTTACTTTCTTAAATAGAACTCCTAGGCTACACAGAAATACATATACACTTTTTCCCATTATTTGTTATAATGTAAGTGAGAAAAATATTTGTATATGGGGTTGGGGAATATAAACAACATAAATCTCACTAATATAAGGATTATATATTACCTAAATTGAATATTCAACTGATATTTAACTTATTTAAATTATGAAACACTGATATTTAAACTGTAGCGAAGGCCGGCAATGTATAGTGTCACTCTAGGTTTACAATGTTTAACATTATGCAATTGATTGTGAATCTTATCTCGGATTAAATACCTATATGGATTTAGAAATGATGTTGATGAATTTATGATTTTTAAAATATTGTTGCATATTTATTACAAAATAAATTTTTTTTATAATAAATGGGAATATATTAAAATATGTGTTTGAGAAAGAAGAACATAAGCTTAATGAGTATAATTTATGCAGTCCGTCTAATAATAATTTTTTTTTTTGTCTTGTATACAGTTGTTATATTTAAAAGCTTGATTCTCTGTTTTTTTGTAAGTGAGCTTGATTTTGATTTATTTTCTTTATTTTTTCCATCTTGATTTTATTATAAATTTTTACATGAAGAAAATGATGAAATCTAATAGGCTGTATAGTTTAGAATATTTAGAAATACTATAAAATTTAATAGTATTTCTTAATTCTGATGATATAAAAATATAAATATATTTATAAAATATAAATAATTTCTTAATTAAAATTATTTTGGAATGTTTTTAATAATTTATGATTAAATTGGTGTTTATATTATATTATGAATGATAAATAACCGACGAAACTATAAATAAAAATCGTACATGAATGATGAAATTAAAATTCTTTTATCAGATAAAATATAAATATATAAATAATTCTACTTTATTAAATAGTTTAGTACTAAGCAATAATAAAAGTAGAAAAATTCATGACTTTTCTTTCATCGCGCTTAATGGAATTTACTTGTATGAGATGATGTGGAATTCGGTTTAGAAGAACTCCACAGAATTGAGGATACCAAATCAAGAAATTAATAATATTTCCTGAAATTGATAAAAAAAATAATTTCTGCAGGGATTTCATAGAATTGGATGAGTATAAAAATTATGATGATTATTTTGATAGAAAAATTAATTTGATGGTGAAGAAAAATAATAACATATAAATTTAAAAACATAATTTAATTTAAATATCAAGGAAAAGATCTTTAAAGCTAAAAAAAAAAAAAAATCTCAAAGCATTCAGTATTTTAAATATACATCTACATATATACATAGCTTAATAGGGTGTGGAAAAATTAAGAAAATTATATTTAAATTAATTTTAATCCATACCGTTAAAATATATTTTAAATATATGTTGCTAGATTTTATTTAACTTTTTATAAAGATGATAAATTAAGAGCCTAGTCTGCTTTGATAGTTAATATTTGTTTCGCCATGAATATTCATAGTTTATATCACTAAAAATATTTTATATTATTCAAATTTTATAATTCTTAGTATTTAAAAGAAATTTTCTTTTATTTAATGTAGATTTCTATCAAGAAACTGATTTTTGTTATTATAATCAAATGGATTTATATGACAAGTGGTTTCAAAACAGTACGTAACAATTTGGGTTTTATAACAATATAACGATATAACAAGTGGGTTTGTAAAAAACCACTTTCCCCCTACATTTGAAATAAGTTTTTTTATATTATTGGTAATATACCATTCTTTCTATACAATCATAGCAATATTACTTTGGGCAATAAACATTTAAAAAGTCATTTCGTAAAAATGACATTATGGTAAAAAGAAATGTTTCAAAACAGAAATGGTCAAGTTTTCAATCTAGTCTGTTTCGATAATTGACACGTCTGTTGTCATGAATATTCATTATTTTATATTACTAAATCATTTTATATTAATCGAATTTTAGAGATACTTATTCATGTGTGGAATTTTTTTTTTATTTAATGTTTTTCTTTAAAAAGAATATAATTCAAGAAATTATTTTTGTTATTAGAATCATTAAGGTTATAACAGATGTAATTATTGATTATAACGTCAGATGTCAGCATTATAATTTGTAGAACTATAATGCTGACATCTGACGATATAACAAATAGGTTCTAAAAGGCCACTTTACTACATTTGAAATAAGGTATTTATATTTTTGGCAATGTACCATTCTTTTTATGCAAGCATAGCAATATTATTTTGGGTAATAAACATTTAAAAAGTCATTTCGTAAAAATGATATTATGGTAAAACCTATATTTTCAAAAAAGAAATGGTCTAGTCTTCAATCATGACTATTCATTAGTTTATATAGTTAAAAACATTTTACATTAATAAAATTTTAAAGTTCTTAGTATTCATGAAAAATGTTTCTCTTATTTATTGTAGATTTCCATCAAGAGTTTGTTTTTTGTTATTAGAATCATTTAGGTTAGTTTACCACTATAATGCTGACATCTGACGATATAACAGGTGGGTTTCAAAAATGCCACTTTTCAATGCTTTAGAAATAATTTTTTATTATTGGTAATTTACCATTCTTTATGGGAAAAATAGGAAACATAGAAATATGCAGAGAATTATATTTAAATTAATTTTAATTGAAAACATTAAAATATATTTGATATATATGTTGCCAGACTTTATTTAAATTTTTTATAAAAAGAAACTAATTTAAGAACTTAGCCTTTACACTTATCCTTTAAACTAAGATAATTGTCATGTCTGTTGTTATGAATATTCATTAGTTTATATGACTAAAACATTTTATATTAATCAAATTTTAAAGTTCTTAGCATTCAAGAGGAATGTTTTTCTTATATAATGTAGTTTTTATCAACAGATTGTTTTTTATTATTTTCAATAATGCTAATTTGTAACAATAATAACAGGTGGGACAGAAATAATTTTTTAAAAATATTTTTTTAAATCTCTGTTATTTACACAAAAATAACCGTTGAAACACGATTTCTAAGTAATTTAGCTACAAGTTTTCTCAATAAATCCGCTTAGTATAGCTTTAAAAAAAAAAAGAAAATCCTAAAAAAACTTGACTTTAAATAAAAATAAAAAAAATGCTAAACTTTTTCTTTGAAATAACTGAAACGTAAATTTCGAAAAATTGATTCAAGAAAAGAAGAAAAAAAAAAATAATAATAAAATAAATAAAAAACTCTTTGGTCAGCCACGCATATTACGAAGCATTGAAGGAAAATATCGTTTATTCAGTCAAATATACGCTCCAAAAGAACTTCAAATATTTTAACAAAAAATGCTGCCCGTAATTGAGTTAAACTGCATTTCTTTGCTTTCTTTTCTGAGAATATTTGTACAGAAAGAAAAGTACCGCTAATATCCGATATAAAAATTGTGGAGCTCATTAGCAAACTTTTGACGAAAAGCATTGAAACATTAAACAAAAATTCCAACGGAGTTAGATTATTGATAAGAAAAAATTAGCTTCATCGGATCAGAAACTTTGAATAAAGCACTTGAAAGTTGTATGTTTTAATTCTGAAATTTATAATTAAGTATGATAAACCGCTTTTTGTGGGAATTATATTTTGTTTCATTGTTTATTAAGTCAGAATTATAAAATATTTTTTTATTTTTATAACTATCATAATGTACTTCTAGTTTTACTTTGATTTATTAAAAATCTCATCTATAGTACTATTGCATTTATTGCATACTTTTGCATTTATTGCATTACTTCTGCATTCTATTGCATTATACTTTTGCATCTATTGCATTATACTTTTGAATTCATTGCATTTATTGCATCATACTTTTGCAACTATTGCATTTATTATTTATCACATGTACAGAATCTATTGAATTCTATAGCATTTATTGTGAATATTACAAACTAAAATTTATAATGAAGCATGATAAAACTTTTTTTGTAAGAATTTTTATTTTACTTATCATTGGTAATTAGGTCAAAATACAAAAATATCTTTATTTATGTTTTAGATATCATAATTTTATTTTGTTTCATTAATTATTATGCCAGAATTATAAAATATCTTTATTTTTTTTATGAATATTATAATTTACCTCTAGATTTAACTTGTATTTATTAAAAATCTCATCTAAAGTATCTATTGCATTTATTATTTATCACATCTACAGGTTCTATTGAATTCCATAGCATTTATTGTGATTAAAATTTTATTTTAATTATATTTGATAATTATATCAGAATTTAAAATATCTTTATTCTATTGAAACATTAAACATTAAAGCATTGAAACATTAAACAAAAATTTAAGCTGAGTTATATTATTGGGAAGAAAAATTAGCTTCATCGGATCAGAAATTTTGAATAAAACACTTGAAATTTGTGTGTTTAAATTCTGAAATTACTAATTATGTATGATAAAAACTCTTTTTGTGGGAATTTTTGATTTGGTTTCGTTTTGTAGTTATGTTAGAATTATAAAATATCTTTTTTTTCTTATAAAGATAATGCTCTTCTAGTTTTACTTTGATTTATTAAAAATCTCATTTATATTACCTTTTGCATATATTGCATTATAATAGAGTGACGATATAACAAATGGGCCATTTTTCCCTACATTTGACATAATTTTTTATATTATTGATAATTTACCATTCTTTTTAAGCAATAGTAGCAAAATTACGTTGGACAATAAATATTTATAAGTCATTTCTTAAAAAAACGAAATGAGTTATAAATGGTATATTATGAATATTAAACATAAACATAAAAAGTTAAGTGTTAAAAGAAAGTTATTAAACATAAACTTTCCAAAGAGGAATGGTCTAGTGCTCAATCTAGACTGCTTTAATAATTGACACGTCTATTGTCATGAATAGTAATTAGTTTATATGACTAAATCATTTTATATTAATCAAATTTTTAAATTCTAGTATTCGTAGAAAATTTCTCTCTTATTTAAAGTTTTTCTCTTAATTAATTTCCACCAAGAATTTTTTTTTTATTAGAAACATATTAGTGTACAACTATATTGCTGACAGTACATGGCATCTGACTATATGGCATCTGACTATATCTGTTGGCTGATTATATGGCAGTACATGGCATCTGTTGGCATCTGATTATATGGCATCTGTTGGCATCTGACTATATGGCATCTGACATATGTCTGACTATATAAACAAGGTTTCTAGAAAGTCATTTTTCCCCCTATATTTGAAATAGGTTTTTTATATTATTGATAATTTATCATTCTTTTTATACAATCATAGCAATATTACTTTGGGCAATAAACATTTAAAGAGTCATTACGTAAAAATGATATTATGCTAAAAAGAAAAGCTTTCAAAACATAAATCGTCTAGTCTTCAATCTAGTCTGCTTTGATAATTTACACGTCTGTTGACATGAGTATATCATTTTATACTAATCAAGTTTTAAAGTTCTAGTTTTCGTGTGAATTTTTTTTATTTAGTGTTTTCTTTTGATTAATTTCCATCAAAAAGAAATTATTTGCTGTTATTAGAACCATTAAGGTTAGTGTGTAATTATAATGCTGGCATCAAACGATATAACAAGTAGGGTTTTAGAAAGCCACTTTTCCGCTACGTTTAAAACATTAAAAAAATATTTTTAGCAATGTACCATTCTTTTTATATAGTCATAAAAATATTATTTTGGACAATAAACATTTAAAAATCATTTCGTTAAAATGATATTATGGTAAACCTGTACCTTCAAAGAGCAATGGTTCATTCTTTAATAAAGTCTTCTTTGATAATTTCTACGACTGTTGTCATGAATATTTATTAATTTGTATAACTAAACATTTTATATTAATCAAATTATAAAGTTCTTAGTATTCATGACGAATTCAACCTTATTTAATGTAGATTTCCATCAAGAAATTGTTTCTTTGTTATTAGAACCAATAATAGTAGCGAACAACTATAACCTGCAATATAACAAGTGGGTTTCTAAAACCCAATTTTCATCATTCTTTTGAAATAAGTTTTTTAAATATATTTGACAATAAACCAGTCTTTTTAAACAATCATAACAATATTATTTTGGGCAATAAACATTTGTAAAGTCATTTCGAAAAATGATATTATAGTAAGCCAATACCTTAAAACTTGAAATGGAGGTTGTTTTCAAGATCACTTAATTCTTTAAATTACAAAAAAAAAACGAATAAAAATCGGAAGAAATATAATTTCGTTTAATAAGCACACCAAATAACTATGTTAAATTTAATACCAAAAAACTATATTAAATATGTGAATCTATGCATTACAATGCAGTTTTATTGCAAGAAAAAAAATAAGTTATTCAAAACCTTACTATGAAGAGATGAAACACATCATTTGGAAATGATCCCTACGTAACGTGCAAAAGCAGTAGCGCTTGAAAGCTTTGAAATATTTTTCTTTTCAATTTTTATTCATCACAGATCGTTGCTCCTTTTCTGGATAGTTTTTATTTTTAAAGTATTTTCTTTCTCGCTTTCGTTGACCCGAGATATTTTCACTGACATGCATGTTTTTTAAAAAATTAACTCTAATTAAACCAGGACTTTTTATTTTAACGAAGATCTCTCCCTTCCCTTTGTTTTCTTAGTTTTTACTCACTGGTTCTTTTGTTTATCTTTTGTTTTATATGCGGAGAGGTGTTTTTGTGTGTGTGAAGGTGTTGTGAAGTATGCAAAATTATCGCCTAATTTCTCGCGCGCTGTCAAGGGTCGGTTAAAAAAAAGAGCAAAAGAAGAAAATAAATAAATAAAAGCAGCAAGAATCTTAAGTTATTATTAATTAAATTAAATGAATATGTTGGAGCATCTCAAACACAGTTTTTCTTCTTTCTTTTCGGTAAAAATATAAAAATGAAAAAAAAATTATTAAAGATGATGTAACAAATATTGTTAAAATTTAAGTAACGTAACATTAATGAATAAATAACTTAATTAAGCTACACTAACATGATATAATTGAAACAACATATGAAGATATTTTTTTTTTTGTCTTAATTGTAAAAGGATGTAAGTAAGTTTGGAAGATAAAATAATTTTTCATGCTCAACAATCAGCTGTAAGCCAGCATTACCTTGTGACAGAAAATAAAATATTTTTTAGTTTTAGTAAATTTCATTAAGGAAAAATATCTTAGTTTCTTTTAACAAAATTTTTTTTATATTATTGGTAATCTACTATTCTTTTCGTATAATCAAAGCAATATTACTTCGGGCAATAAACATTTAAAAAGTCATTTTTAAAAAAACAATATTATGGTACACCCATATCTTCAAAACAGCAATGACGATTGACTTCAAGGTCACGTGACTCTCTCAATTACAATAAAAAAATGAAAGAGTAGAGAATCGAGACATATTTTTGTTTTATAAATTTCACACATTTCATTAAAGAGTGACAAAAAGCTATATTAAATATGTTAATCTATGCATCATACTATTACAAGGAAAAAAAATTCAAAATTTATGAAGGAGGGAAGCACATCATTTGGAAATGATCCCTAAGTAACGTGAAAAAGCAGTAGCGCTTGAAAGCTTTGAAACATTTTCTTTTCAGTTTTTATTCATCACAGATGGTTGCTCCTTTTCTGGATATTTTTATTTTTAAATTATTTTATTTCTCGTTTTCGTTGACCCGAGATATTTTTCACTGACATGCATGTTTTTTAAATTAACTCTAATTAAACCAGGACATTTTATTTTAACGAAGATTCTCTTCCCCTATTGTTTTTCTTAATTCACTCTGGTTCTTTTGTTTATCTTTTGTTTTATATGATGAGAGGTTTTATTTTTGTCTGTGAGGGTGGTGTGAAGGCAGTTAAAGTGTGAAAATTATCGCTTAATTTCTCGCACGCTGTCAGGGTCGGTTAAAAAGGATCAAAAATAATTAAAAATAATAAATGGTGCAGCAAGAATCTTAAGTTATTATTAATTAAATTAAACGAATATGTTTGAGCATCTCAACCGCTGTTTTTCTTCATTCTCTTCAGGAATGATGCCAAAATGAAAAAAAAATATTAAAGATGATGTAACAAATATTGCTAAGACTATAACTAACGTAACATTTATGAATAAATAACTTAATTAAACTAAGTTTTAATGTTAAGTTAATGTTTTTCTCTTAATTAATTTCCATGAAGAAATTGTTTTTTGTTATTAGAATCATTAAAAGCTTATAACTATAACCTGACGATATAACAAGTGGATGTCTTACGATATAACAATTGGGTTTTTAAAGGCTACTTTTCCCTTCAATTTAAGTTTAAAATTAATTTTTTTTCATATTATTGATAATTTACCATTCGTTTTATACACTCATAACAATATTACTTTGGGGCAATAAACACTTAAAAGTCATTTCGTAAAAATGATATTATGGTAAACCTATATCTTCAAAGAGCAATGGTCTAGTTTTCAGTCTAGTCTGTTTTGGTAATTGCTAATGGCACCAGTGAGCTTTTATCATGAATATTCATTAGTTTATATGACTAAAAATTTATATTAATCAAATATTAAAGTTCTTAATATTCATGAGGAATGTTTACCTTTTTTTTGTAGATTCCCATCAAGTTACAACTATAATACTGAAAGGCACAACTATAATAATGACATCTGACAATATAGCAAGTGAGTTTGTAAAAACACTTTTCCCCAATTTTTAAATAATTTTTTTATATTAATCGTAATCAACTACTCTTTTTACGTACATCATAGGAATATTACTTTGAGAAATAAATACTTAAAAGTAATTTCGTAAAAACGATATTATGTTAAACTTATACCCTTCAAAAGATATAAGTCATATAACTCTTTCAATTACAATAAAAGGAATGAGTAAACACCAAAAAAACATATTTCAGTTTAATAAATTTCACACTTTTCACTAAGAGAATAACAAAAAATTATATTAAATTTGTGAATGGTCTATGCAATACATTAGTTTTATTACATGAGAAAAAAAAAATGGAGTTTTCAAAAATCTAACTATGAAGATGAAACACATCATTTGAAATTCTAACGTGCGAAAGGAATATCTCTTTGAAACATTTTTCTTTTCAGTTTTTATTCATCACAGATAGTTGCTCCTTTTCTGGATATTTTTATTTTTAAACTATTTTCTTTCTCGTTTTCGTCGACCCGAGATATTTCCACAACATGCATTTTTTAAAAAATTAACTCTAATTAAACCTGGACTTTTATTTTTGAACGAGATCTCTCTTCCCCTATGTTTTCTTAATTTACTCTCGTTTTTTTGTTTATCTTTTGCTTTATATGCAAAACCTTTAAAGGTTTTTTGAGAGTAAAATGTTGTGATTAGGCAGTTAAAGTATGCAAAATTATCGCCTAATTTCTCGCGCTGTCAAGGGTCGGTTAAAAAAGACAAAAGAAAAGTGAAAAAATAATAAATAGAGCAAGAATCTTAAGTTATTATTAATTAAATTAAACGAATATGTTTGAGCATCTCAACCTCTGTTTTCTTCATTCTCTTTCAGAAATGATATCAAAATGAAAAAAAAAAATAGTAAGATGATGCAACAAATATTGCTAAAGAATATAACGAACATAACATCTATGAATAAATAACTTAATTAACGCTAAAACATGATAGAGCTTGAAATAATATATGAAGATTGTTTTTTCCCAGTCTTAATTGTAATAGAATTAAAAAGTAAGTTTGGAAGATAATTTTTTAATTTTCAACAATCAAATGTAACTCGATCACCCGAAAATAAAACATTTTTTTAGTTTTTGTATATTTTTAAAAGGAAAAAATATCTACGGAGTTTAAAAAGATTTAAGATT
This sequence comes from Caerostris extrusa, assembly GCA_021605095.1. Classification (NCBI taxonomy): domain Eukaryota; kingdom Metazoa; phylum Arthropoda; class Arachnida; order Araneae; family Araneidae; genus Caerostris; species Caerostris extrusa. The sequence goes on along the minus strand of BPLR01019021.1, from coordinate 36,840 downwards.
TAAAAACTCTCTCTTAACTACGTCTGTTGTCATTAGTTTATATGAATAAATCCATTTATATTAATCAAATTTTAAAGTTCTCAGTATTTAGGAGAAATCTTTCTCTTATTTAATGCAGGTGTTCCTCAAGAGATTGTTTTTTATATTAGAATCATTAAATGAATAAATAAATGAAAATCATTAAATGAATATTCATGAATATCATTAAATGAATATTCATGAGCATCATTAAATGAATATTCATGAGAATTAGAATCATTAAATGAATATTCATGACAACAAACTAGATCATTAATGCTATGATCTAGTCTGTAACATGAATATTCATTTTCCTATAAGTAACTAATTCATTTTATATTAATCAGATTTTAAAGTTCCAGTATTTTTGTGGAATTTTCTCTTATTTAATATTTTTCTCTGAATTAATTTCCATCAAAAATTGTTTCTTATTATAAGAATCCTTAAGCTTATTATAACTGTAACCTGACGATATAACAAGTGGACATCCGACGATATAATAAGCGCGTTTCTAAAATGCTGCTTTTTACCTTAAGATTTAAAATTAGTTTTTTTTTTTTCATATTATTGGTTATTTACCATACTTTTATACAATCATAACAACAATATTACTTTGGGAAATAAACATTTTTAAAAGTCATTTCCTAAAAATGATATTATGGTAAACCTATATCTTCAAAAGAAATGGTGATTGACTAATATAGCAATCACATGACTCTTTCAATTACAATTTAATTGAATGAATAAAAATCGAAAAGAAACATATTTTCGTTTAATAGGTTTCACACATTTCATTAAAAGAATGCCAAAAATTATATTAAATTTGTGGTTCTATGTACACTAAATTTTATCACAAGAAAAAAAAATTAAGTTTTTCAAAATCTTAACTTTGAAGAGATGAAACACATCATTTGGAAATGAACCCTACGCAACGTGCAAAAGCAGTAGCGCTTGAAAGATTTGAAACATTTTTCTTTTCAGTTTTTATTCATCACAGATGGTTGCTCCTTTTCTGGATATTTTTATTTTTTAAATCATTTTCTTTCTCGTTTTCGTTGACCCGAATATTCTCACTGACATGCGTGTTTTTAAAAAAAAATTAATTCTAATGAAACCAGGACTTTTTATTTTAACGAAGATCTTTCTTTTCCTATGTTTCATTAATTTACTCTTGGTGATTTTTGTTTATATTTTTTTTTTATAAGCGGAGATGTTTTTTGAGTGTGTGAGGGGTGTTGTGAAGGCAGTTAAAGTGTGCAAAATTATCGCCTAATTTCTCGCGCTGTCAAGAGTCGGTTAAAAAATAATATATAAAAAGAGTGTAAAAAAATATAAATAAATAAAAGCAACAAGAATATTAAGTTATTATTAATTAAATTAAACTAATATGTTTGAGCATCTCAACCGCGGTTTTTCTTTATTCTCTTCAGGATTGCTGTAAAGATGAAAAAAATATATTAAAGATGATGCATAACATTTATGAATAAATAAATAACTTAATTAAGCTAAACTTACGATATAATTGAAACAATATATGAAGATTTTTTTTTTTGGTCTTAATTGTAAGAAAATTTGGAAAATAAAATAATTTTCATGCTCAACAATCAGAGGTTACCAGGTTTATAGAGAATAAAGCCTTTTTAGTTTTTGGTATATTTTTTAAGGAAAAATATCTGTTCAAATTGAAAGATTTACTACTTTGTCCAAAAAGTAAGACTAATTATGTTTAAAATTCCCTGGGCTTATGTTTTCTTTTTTTTTTTTTCAGGTTGCTGGCACTGTCCTTGACATCTGTGTGAAATTTAACGTCAAAATATTCATTGGTATTTGAGTTACGCTTGGCTTTGTGGGAGACCCTTTAATTGATTGCGCTAGATCACATTGCATTGATTTCATAAAAAATGAAACCCATATTGTTCCACAACCACCGTATTCACACCTTGCGACTTCTAGCTGTTCCCTAAACTTAAATGACCATTTCGGGGACACCGTTTTGAGTCGATTGAAGAGATTCAACGTGAATCCCCTCGCTCTTTGAAGGCCATCTCTTCCGATGACTTTTAGCATGCATTGAGGATTAGAAAAAAAATTGGCATAAGTGAATAGTGTCCAGAGGGGATTAATATGATGGCGATGAAATAAATTTGGAAGAAAAAATAAAAAAAAGTTTTTGAAAAAAAAAAAATGGTCTTATCTTTTGGGCACAGTAGTATGAAGATTTTTTTTTGTCTTAAATGTAAGTAAGTTTGGAAGATAAAATAATTTTCATGATCAACAATTAGATATAACTGGTTACAGAAAATAAAACATATCTAGATTTCATACATTTTATTAAGGAAAATATCTATGCAAATATGAAAATATTTAAGATTTTAAGTAACTTACCTTAACTAGTAACAGTTGGCTAAATACAAAGCAGCTAGAGCCTTATCCAAGCATTCCCAATTAAGAATTTACAGCCTTTAATCTGTTACCATTTATTGTTAATAATGAAGTTGTTCCAGTCTGGAAAATAAATTGAAAACTAATGCTGCTATTTTTTCCATTGTTTTTACAACAAATTAGCTAATGTCACCAGTGAGCTTTTATGCCAGCGCCATCTTGCAGTGCGATAATCAGATGAGAAAAAAAAAGTTTTTATTTTATTAAAAAATAATTACCAACAATTTATTCTAAATTTTTGTACGAACAGTTTTATCGAAATTATATATTCAGAAAAAATTCTGAACTGTTATAGTTTTTAAGTGTTCTAATGGACCAGCTATTCTTATAAAGATTTGAGTTATGCTGGAATTTACACACATATATAGTACATCCATATTTACATTCTTAAGATAACAAAAGAACATGTTGAAATCCTTACTGAGAAATATAATTAGAAATTTCATACCCTCATTGTAAATCAAGAAAGAAAAGTTTAGAAGTTTTATTCACATTATTTCGTACGAGACTGCATAAATTGTCATTTGTCACATCATGAATTCTATATCTGCCGACAACTGTATGGTATGCAGGGTCTTTCCCAACTTTAGCATTAAAATCACAAATAACATTTTTTACGTGGTTTCTTGGTCATCGATTGTAGAGTTTAGATAAACTTACACATAATGCTTTCTTTTCCTCTGTAGGAGAAATGAACATATTGTACTGTATTTGAAAAACGTGCCATTAATTCTCAATTTACAAAGCCTTGGTGATATAGCCTGAAAGTCCATTATTATGTATTTTATTCGTTTGCTTACAACAAATTCAGTACAATCAACGTGGTTCAGTACAATCAACGTGGCATGAAAGTTATATAAAAGAAACTGTCAAAAGTGTCTATACCAGTCCATTGTATTTCCTGTAGGGCATGCACATCAATTTTGTATTGATCTAGCTATTGAAATAGCATCAGAAGTGATCTGTTCCTATGTAAAGATAAGACATTCCAGCTTCAAGTTTCAAATCTAATATCCGCTATCAGATAGTTTTCCTTAAGGCAGTCCTGCTAGTTTCTTCATTAGATTTTGGAAAAGAAGGTTTTTTAAGGGATGTAGTTGTCATCGTATAGCCCGGGTATTCCTCTTAGCTTTGTATCTCCCCTGCGACCTCCCTGCTTAAGTGACCCTGCCAGTAGCTAAGTCATTCCAAGGGTGTGTTGTAAGGGCCACCTGGGCCATAATGGCTATTATCCCCATTTGCGAACAAATGAGAAGATTATCGAACGTGCAAATTTATTATAAAAGATTTATTAGGAAGCAAGCGGTGGAGAATTTTTCAATACATATACTTACGTGACTTGAGATCGGGGTATCTGAGAAGAACCAGAATATCAGCGATAGCACAACGCGTATGCCAGCAGTAGCTAAGCTACTGCTGATATAACTCTCTGAATCAATAATACACACAAACTACAGTAACACATTAAGGTGGGAACATCAACAATGTTGACTGCAGAATAGCAGCTATGGAAAAATAAATTACTAGCAAACATAAAATTAACTACTATTCGAATCTTTATAAGAGTAAAACGTAGAAATTTTTCGAAATATCCATAAACTTTAAAAAAAAGATATAGTCACCTTTTGTCATGTTTGTACCATTGTGTTGAAAAATCTTCAACTATGAAATATTTAAAAATACTGAAGAAACAGTACATCTGAAATGCATTTAAATTGACATTGTTATACATATATAAAAATATATCGCTAAATGAAATATCTTAAGTCTTAAATATTTTCTAAAAGCTACTATAAAACGGATAATAAATGTAACTGTAAAAATAATACGTATAGAATTTCTAATTCCTTATATAGAATATTTTAAAAATTGTGACCGTTTTTCGGTCATTAAATTATTTTTATCAATTTTTCAATAATGTTGGATTTTTCCGATTCTGGTAAGAAGGAATTTTCATTCTCATGATAGCATTATTTTTCTTGAATATTCTTCATTTTTTATAATTTTTATAAATTTAAAAAATTGTATCAATATGGAACAATTTTAAATATAAGAGAAATACGTTTGATATAACATATTCTTTAGTGATTTCAAGTAGTAATTCTAAACTGAAGAAATTACTTCTTCCATGGCATTCCTTAAAATTAATTTCTGGGTATGCCACTGAGAAAGAGTTTCGATTAAAGAAAAAAAGGAACATCTTCAAATGAAATTTTCTTTCTAATGCTCTGAAATTGAAAAGAAATACGAAAAAAAAAAAAAAAAAAAAAAGAAAAAAATTAAACTGAAATAGCGAATTTTTTTTATTACATTTTGATGAAGAAGAATAGAATTCAATTAGGTATGTTCATTTCCTCGCTAAAACGTCTCATTTTTACTGCAGGTGATCTTTGCTTTTTTATACCAGAGAGTTCTGTCCGAAAAGAAATAAATTTCTTTGTGAGATGATATAAATAAAAACAAATGGAATTAATTTCATTTCGCATTAAATCGTGATCTTTTATTAAGAAATAATGAGATTTTAAATATTGCGAATGAGAAACTCTTATTATTGCTTTTTTAATTATTATTCTGCATATTAAAGAACAGAAACTCTTTCGAAAGGAATTTATCTCAAAAAAATTGATTCTTTTGAGAGTAAATATGTATTAAATTAACTGTCTACTACATATGGTATGTAAGAAGTAAGCCTGTTTGACTAATTTAATTGGATTTTATCAGACTGTTTTGTTCATGCATTTTAGATATTGTTATATTTCAAAAGTGTAAAGATTAATGTGTAGTAAAAAAAAAAGTTTTTGATTATAATAAATACAAAAATAATTCACTTAATTTCGTGTTATGTGTATTATAAACAAAGTAATATTCAAATCAATTTGTAATAAAAGTATTTTAATTTCACAGTAATTTGCATTACATAGACTAGCAGCTGTTTATAATTTAATAGGTAAATATTTTTATTAAAGTATGTAAATAAAAAAATATTTAACAATTTAAATCTAATTGTGAGAAATGTATAGTTATTTAATACAACAGAAGGGTTTGTATAAAGATACAATCAAAATTTAAATTTTCCAGGGGTAAGGAATGCATATTATTTAATAGGTACAAAATAACAACCTATCACTGAAATCTGAACAGCAGATAAGCGTATCGTGGAAATTTATATAACATGCAATTAGTGTTTTTGTACTAATGAGAACACCCTGTCAATAAAATCTGATAGATAATCTGTGTTATGGATAGTGAGACCTTTCTAAAAGTTACTATAAAACGGAGAATAAATATAACTTTGTAATAAGTAATGCGTATAGAACTGTTTATTCTATTATATAGAACCTTTCTTTAAAACATTTTGAAATTGTGACTTTTTTTCAATCATTAAATGATTTTTATCAATTCTTCAATAATTTTGGATTCCTCCGATTCTGGAAAATAGGAATTTTCGTTCTCATATTATCTTTATTTTTTTTAAATTCTTCATTTTTATAATTTTTTTATAACTTGATAAAAATTGTATCAATCCTGGAACAATTTTAAATATAAGAGAAATACGTTTGATATAACATATTCTTTAGTGATTGCCAAGTGGTAATTCTAAACTGGAGAAATTAATTCTTTCATGGCATTCATTCCTTAAAATTAATTTCTGGGTATGCCACTGAAAAGAGTTTCGATTAAATGAAAAAGAACATCTTCAAATGGAATTTTCTTTCTAATGCTCTGAAATTGAAAAGAAATACGAGCAAGAAAAAAAAAAAAAATTAAACTGAAATAGCGAATTTTATTACATTTTGATGAAGAAGAACAGAATTCAATTAGGTATGTTCATTTCCTCGCTAAAACGTCCAATTTTTACTGGAGATGATCTCTGCTTTTTATACCAGAGAGTTCTGTCCGAAAAGAAATAAATGATGATATAAATAAAAACAAATGGAATTAATTTCATTTCGCATTAAATCGCGATCTTTTATTAAGAAATAATGAAATTTTAAATGTTGTGAATGAGAAACACTTATTATTATTATTTTTTAATTATTATTCTGCATATTAAAGAGCAGAAACTCTTTGGAAAATAATTTTTTCAAAACAATTTAGCGTTTTGTGAGTAAATATGTATTAAATTAACTGTCTACTGCATATGGCATGTAAAAAGTAAGTCTGTTTGAGTAATTTAATTGGGTTTTATCAGACTGTTTTGTTCATTTATTTCATATATTGTTATATTTCAAAAGCGTAAAGATTAATGTGTAATAAAAAAAAGGATTTTTATTACGATAAAAATAAAAATAACTCAATTAATTTCTTGTTATTGATATTATAAGCAAAAATAAATAAATAAAATCCGTCATTAATAAAAGTATTATAATTTCATAGTAATTTGTATTACATAGACAAGCAACTGTTTTTTAATTTAAATAGTAAATATTGTTATTAAAATAAGTAAATAAAATATTTAACAATTTAGAACTAATTATGAAAAACGTATATTTATGTGATATTAAATTTATTGTAACAGAAGGATGACAATTTTAATTGGTTTGAATGTTACAATAAATCCGTAGCAAATCTTCAAGCTACACGTGCTCCTGGGTAGAGCTAAATGAGTAACAGCAGTATAGCCCTTGCTTATGGCATAAAGATTAGATGCCTCTGTCGCATTAGAACAACAGCAATAAAACGTAACTTCCAATTACGGTATTATATGGATGTAATACATTACATAAAAGTCGGGTGGTATAATATGATACAATGCAGTTGATAGAATGTCCGATTGTTCTGAAACCAATTTCGTTTTTTCTGTGATAATGAAAGATTATTTTCTTATTTTATACACAGATTTTATTAAATTATAGTGTATTCTTCATTTTGGTTCAATACCTCTTGCTATTTTTCTGGCAGTAGCATGATTTCAAGCTGATAATGCTTCTTATATTTGTTGGCAAAAAAAAAAAATGATCAAAGTCATCTTTGATGTCCTCAGTTGAAGTAAAGGTTTTGCCGTCTAAAAAATTTCGTAGAGACCGGAACAAGTAATAATCCGAAGGTGCCATATCTGGAGAATATGATGGATGTGGCAGTAAATCCTATTTAAGCTGTAAAAAAGCTTTTTGGGGAGTTACCAAATTTGTATAAGGTCCCCTCATTACCTCGGTGGAACACTTTACCTTTACCATTGACCAATGCGAGCTTTTTTGTTTGAATGAATAATTTAATTTGTCCAATTGATAACAGTACACTTCAGAAGTAATGATCTGGTAGACACTAAAAAATAACTTCCTTGAAATTCCACCAAACAGACAGCATCAACCAATTTTTTGTTTTTTTGTTTTTCAGATTTGGTTCATCTTTTGTGTTCCATGATCTTTTGTGTTTAACATTATTATATACAACCCATTTCTCGTCAAAATGATGATTTGCTTTAAATATGGATTATTCTTAGCAAGTTTCTTTCTCGAATGTGAGAACATGTGCAACCTACATGTCGAGATTTGAAATTAAACTAAGGCATTTTACGTTATCATGAATGGTTGAATAAATAAATAAAATAAATTTAATCTTCCAGTCATCTCACTATTTGTTATTTGGTGGTTCGATCAATCAATGACTTTTATTGATTTCATCAGTTTCTAGTGGTCTTTTTATATATCGTCAACATTCAAACTGCCGAAATTTTGCAAACCAGTTTTTCACTGGCGTTCTATCAATACATCTTCTCCAAATACATTTACTAATTTTTTTGCCTGAACAGCATTTTTAGCTTTTCAATAGCAAGGAACTAATATATGACAAACATATTTGATAGGGACCAAACAAAAATTATTGCTAAAGAATCAAGAAATGTTTTCATAGACAAGCTTTAAGCTGTCAAAATAATAACAGTTGTGGCTTATGAGAAAATACAAGTCCAGTGCTGGTAAAAAACAAAATGATTTTCCGAACAACTCAATATAACAACTGGTAGATTATACAAAAAATGAGCGTTTTTATTATAAACTTGATACATAATAATTTTGATATAGCTAAATGAATGGAGTTGAAAATAACAGAATGCTATTCTTTGAAGGATGTATAGTTAATATTAAATATAATGTATAATGTGCAGTTGGGCAACTGGATCGTAACTGGGCGTGATTGGATTCAGATACTTGAGGCTCAAGTTGGAGAACACACAGCTTTATTTACACATACACATACAATTAGGGACAGACAATATTTAACACATTTGAAGATATAGAATAATAGATTCGTCGATGATTTTCACTTCTAAGCCGAAAATTCGATACTCAGGTACACTCAGGTTGAGCGAAATTTACTTTTTCTTCGGGTGAGAGTCTGTTGGCCAACTGACCCTTTCTCCTGGACGCCACAGGGGGCACTCTCGCCAATGTATAGGAGGAGCATGGTTATAAATGTAATTAATTAACAATCCCTTTGGATGCTTGATGGTTAATTTTCTTTTATAAGTTTTACTAATATTTTCCATGTGTTCTTCATCTATGAGCTGTTAACGTATTAATTCAGTTAGATTTAAAATTCATCTTTAGAAATTTTTTAATTCATAGTCAAGCAATTTTTTTTGTAGAAAATATATTTTGCATTATTAAAAATATTTTCTTATATTAAAAAAAAAATAAAAAAATTGAATGATTTTTATTTTAAGTGTAACATTAATTTTGGAATTATTTTATATATTTTCAAACAAATTTATATCTTTCACGGAGAACACTTTTAAGGTTTCCCGAAAATTAAACAATTTAAACCAAAAGTAGAAAATAAAAATGCTGCTTCGAAAAAAAAAAAATAAAAAAAATAATACAAAAAACCCTTAGTAATATAAAACAATGGAATAAATCTTTTTCAAGAATAATACCCACCATGGCTTGACGTTTAAGTTCAGAAACTTTGTTAACACAAGAAAAAAAGTTTTTTTTTATATCAATCAACGTCTGGGTTGGACAAAGAATGAAAAAAAAAAAGTCACGAAAGTCTTTGTGCAGATGTGATTGTGTTATCCAACTGTTTAAATTAATTAAGCCTTAGATTTACATTGCCAGTATGCACGGAAGAATCAAGATAATTTGCAAAAAACGCAGCTTTATAGAATAAAAATCGAGGTCCTATTCAAACCTAAGTCTAGTCGAGCTTTTTTTTTTTTTCGGTTTCTTGTATTTTTATGTACACATCATGTAAGGAAAAAAAGACTTAAAGTTAATTCCTTAGAATGATTTCTCTTTTTCAACCAACTTAGCATTAATTTCACGTTTGCTTAGACGCTTTAAAAGGGTGCAGCGGATGAAATTGCTTCACAATTAATCACAAATCGAATGAAGCAAGTTTATCACGGTGAAGAAATGTTGCGGAAATTTTGATGGAAAGAAAAGCTCCAGGATTAGGAAATAGCATTTTATAATCGTTTACTGAAGCTCCTTTGTAAACCATTAAAAATGTCCTTTTGCTTTTATGTTTTTAAGTAGTTATTTAGATAAAATGTTTGATTAAAAACAATAGTATTTTTTTGTATAAATTATTTTTGTTCCCTAATTATTTCAAAAGCGAAAACCTGATCTTTGAATATCTATGGTATTTTCAGAAATCAAAGTTGTAAAAATTGATTTAAGCTGAACTGAGTAACTTTAGGTGATTGATGGCTTTGGTAACTTTAGTGGCTAGCGTTATAATTTTCATCCCTACTGAAACAAACCAGTTTGAGTTACTTCGTGAGTGTCGCTCGCAGGTCGTGCATTCAGATGCAGACGGAGTGATTCATCAAGTGAGAAACCTTCCCTTACATTGTTTAGAAATAAATCAATTTGGAGTTAAACCTTCTTATTTATTGCAGGTTCGATATTTTTCTTCTATATTGTTGATTGTTGATGGAGGAGCCTGATGACCGAGTGACTGGTTCTCTGGGTCACAGGATTCAGCTTCGAGTCCCAGCGGTGGCATGGATGTTTATAATGGTTCGGTATCCAATTTAAATCGTAGATCCAGGTCTAATATGAATGTAGATCATTGGACGTAGAGTATACATCCCTACCCCCTAAAAATAAAACATCTCCTGTCTCGGAATCATACCAACAGACAGACAGCCTTCGCCACCATGGGGCTGTTGCACCACTGATGATGATGTTTTTAAATTAATTAATTATTTTCTTAAATTAAAAAAAATAATAAAAATTTCAGTGATTTTTATTTTAAAAATAACACTTTTAAAGTTAATTTTGGACTTATTTTATGTATTTTCTCACAGATTTCTATTTTTCAAGGAGAACACTTTTAAGGTTTCCAGAAAATTAAACAATTTAAAAGCAAAAAGGATCAAATCAAAATACTGCCCAGAAATAAATTAAAAGGAATTAAATAACAATAATAAAAACCTTACTAATATAAAACAATGAAATAAATCTTTTTCAACAATAATACCTACCATGGCTGGACGTTTAAGTTCAGAAACTTTTGTTAAAAAAATTTTTTCGACGCAAAAAAAAAAAAACCTGATCTTTGATTATCTATTGTATTTTGGAGTTCGTATTTTGGATCGTAACTATACTAGTGGCATTTGGAGAACATGCACGTCTGGGATCACACTTTATTTACACATATAATAATAGAATTATTTATAATTATACAACATATAATTATAGTGTAACGGTTCCACTTCTAAGCCGAAAACCCGATACTCAGGTAAGCGTATGGTTCGCGAACGTTACTTCTTGTCCGGGTGAGAGTCTGTAGGCCATGTCTGTACAATTTCTCTTGAACTCCATTGGAGGCGCACTCGCCAATGTGTTGGTTGGTTTGGTTTGGTTTGTTGCTCTACAGTCATTTTTTTTTTTTTCAAACTGTAGGCTAATTAGATATGGGCGTACAGTTTAACGTGGATTCGAACCAATAACAAATATCCATTCCGCCAGCAAGGTGATGTGAAGGAGGAAACATGGTTACAAATGTAATTAATTAACAATTTCTTTTGGATGCTTGATGGTTAATTTTCTTTTATAAGATTTATTAATATCCTCTATCAGTTCTTCACATATGAGTTGCTAACATATTAATTAAGTTAGATTTAAATTTCATTTCTAGAAATTTTTAAATTCTGAGTTAAACAATTTTTAAAGAAAATGTTTTTGCATTAATAAAATGTCTTTCATTACAAAAAAAAAAATAAAAACATTAGGGAATTTTTTTTTATTTAAGATTAACATTAAGTTCGGACTTCTTTTAAAACATATGAGAAAATATATAAAATAAGACATATTTGATACATTTTCTTATATTTTTTTAAAGAACACTCTTAAGTTTTTCCAGAAAATTAAACATTTTAAAGCAAAAGACAAAATAGAAATGCTGCTTCGAAAAAATTAAATAAAAATAATGAAAAAAAAACACTTACTGATATAAAAACAAAGGAATAAATCTTTTTTCAATAATAATACCCACCATGGCTTGACGTTTAAGTTCAGAAACTTCGTTAACATGAAAAAAAAGGTCTTTTTATATCAATCAACGTCTGGGTTGGACAAAGAATGAAAAAAAAAAGTCACGAAAGTCTTTGTGCAGATGTGATTGTATTATCCAACTGTTTAAATTAATTAAGCCTTAGATTTACATCGCTAGTATGCACGGAAGAATCAAGATAATTTGCAAAAAAAGCAGTTTTATAGAATAAAAATCGAGGTCCTATTCAAACCTAAGTCTAGTCGAGCTTTTTTTTTTTCAGTTTCTTGCATTTTTGTGTACACGTCATGCAGAGAAAAAAAGACTTAAAGTTAATTCCTTAGAATGATTTCTCTTTTTCAACCAACTTAGCATTAATTTCACGTTTGCTTGACTCTTTAAAAGGGTGTAGCGGATGAAATTGCTTCACAATTAATCACAAATTGAATGAAGCAAGTTTATCACGGTGAAGAAATGTTGCGGAAATTTCGATAGAATGAAAAGCTTCAGTATTAGGAAATAGCATTTTATAATCGTTTTACAGTGGCTGCTTTGTAAACCATTATAAATGTTTTTTTTGTTTTTAAGTAGTACTTTCAGATAATAAGGATGAATTACTCGATTATTTGAAAAGTGAAAAACTTTATTTTTGAATATCTATGGCATTTTCAGGAAACAAAGTTGTTAAAATTGACTTGAGTAACTTTAACGTACGCTTAAATTAAGATCTTTTTTTTTTATAATTAACTTGATAAGCAAGAATTTTGTAACAAGAAAAAATGAATATTCAAGTTAAAAAACCCCAAATACCTTGAAGTATTAAATTTAATAATATTAAATATGTATTTAAACAAAATATATATTTTCAATATTAATACGTTACCATATTAATTTAAGTTACAATATTAAATTTGTATTTATAATGATTTATCCTAATAATTCAATACAGTTTTATCATACCAATATTGGTTAACGTAATGATAAACAAACAAACAAACAAACGTACGAAAACAATATTTTTATATATAAATCTGTTTAGTATTAAGTATTTTAAAAGAAATAACATAATTATTGGTAGACTAAATATTTCCAACTCATCGCAAACGTAATTCAACAATTACAAATAGAATTCAGTTCAATTTTGTTCAGCAAATATAATTCGCATTAATTTTTATTTCTTTAATCTATTTTAAATAAATTTTAAGAAATTATTCGAAAAAATAGGTTTTAGAACACATGAACACAAAATTAACTATTAAAACAAATAACTAATTAAAGTTTAATCTAACCTAAATTAGAACATAGTGTTGAGCATTATGTAGGAATATTTAGTAGTAAGAATAGCTGGTATTATCGTGTGTATTATAGTGTATTCTGCAGGAATGCTATGCGAATTCACTATATGAGAATTCTAAAAAAAATATTGTTTGCAATAATTCTTAGGTTTTGAATGTTATATTTAGTCAGTTATTTCCTAAATTTTCTTTTTATAGTCAGAGTTTATTATAAGTTATTGTAAATATTTTTTTTTTTTTCAAAATCAAAATTTTAATTAATCTAGAAGTTATTATTTAAGCTACCAAAACCTAATGAAAAAAAGTTTCATTTGCTTTCATTTTTTTAAATATTCAGCATTTAAACGATATCAAATCAAAATGAAATTATTAGGGTAATTTCAAATTTAAAGCTATCTATTTAAGCAAAATTGTAATATAATATTAAAAAAAAAAATATTACATTACATTGCAAATTATTTTTGATCGCATGATTTGTATCATATTTAATTTCAGGTCGTTTAAGTTCATATAGAATTTCAAAGTCAACTCAATGCGAGATAATGCTCAAAGATATAATGATATAAGTAATATGAAATTTGTTTTTATTATAAAATTTGAAGTTATTAAACTTATATTATGGTTATAAACTTAATTAATTATATTACAGAATACATGTTTGCTATCTAAGCTATTTCGTCTATTCAGAAAGGTCTGTATCGAATCTATGTTAATTCAGGCGGTCTGGAATTCGCGAATCAACTTGCAAAGCACCTGCCACGAATATATATTTGGTTACTCTCATTGAAAGCAGTGAACGTTCTGCTGTGTTATATTAGAGTATTTACATTAACGTATATACTCGACTCGAGAAGATAATTATACTTGCATGTATGGAGTGGATTTCTGTAAAGTAATTTCTGTCACAATGAAGATGAATTTGCTAAACCTAATTTGGAATATTGAGCAATTTCTGAATTCAGTCCTTGTTATTTATGCTGTAATTTAATTACTATATTTGAGAACCATTTCATATAGTAGATATGTTCTACATATACTGGATGAGAAATGCAGTATGAAAAATTTTATTTATTCTTTAATCCCAACTAATATTAAGCCGAACAGTTGTAACTCTGGTATGAAACTTCTTGAAATATTCTGTGAAAATGTATGAATTGTTTCTATAATGTTTTACATAGTTTACATTTTTTTTGTTTTACATAATTTTCATTGTTTGTTTACATAATTTACATTATTTGTTTACATTATTTTACATAATTTATTTTTGTTTACATAATTTACATTATGTGTTTACATTTTTTACATAATTTACATTGTTTGTTTACATAATTTGCATTATTTGTTTACATTATTTTACATAAATTACATTATTTTTTTTTTATTATTTTACATAATTTACATTATTTGTTTACATTATTTTACATAATTTACATTGTTTGTTAACATTGGAAGTTGCTTTTAAAATTGCTATATATTGATCATAATGTAAGGATTATTATTATAATTAATGATTATTTTATTATTATAATTGATTATTTTATTATTATAATTGATTATTTTATTATTATAATTGAAGAAGGAGGGTAAGTTTCAGATAATGTTAAATAGTTTTTTAAAATGTATTTTACGTAACACAAACAATGCTTTACGTAGTTTAAATTGTCTGTTTACATGGTGTTACATAATTTGCACTGTTTGTTTACATAGTTTATATTGTTTGCTTATTGTTTTACATAATTTACTTTGCTTATTTACATTGCTTTACATTATTTACATACTTTGTTTACATTGTTTTACATATTTTATATTATTCGTTTACATTGTTTTACATAATTTACACTGTTTATTTACATTGTTTTACATAGTTTACATTGTTTGTTGACATTGAAAGTTGCTTTTAAAATTGCTATATATTGACCATAATATAATTAAACAAATATAATTGGAAGAAGAATGGTAATTTCAAATAGTTTTAAATAGTTTTTTAAGGTTTCAATGAAAATAGGTGCAAGAGATTATCATAGTTACAGCTTGACAATATTTCAATATAAAATAGTAAGTAACTTCATTACTAAACAATTAATTGAAATTCAATAATAATTTGATGCGATTCTAAGCAATAATTTGAAAATCGATGAGAGAAATGAAGGAAATTTATGTTCCTTTAACAATAGTTTTTCCATAAATAGACACTGGAAAATAATTTTTATAGTAAACGCATTAAACAATTACATAATTATTAATAAATTCCTTTAAATTAATTTTTTTAAATTTTCTAAAAATATAAACCTAAACCATTGATTAAATATGCCTAAAATGCCATAAAAATTATAAAAATTCTAAAAAATAAGAATTAGAAATTTATGCTTTAACAATCACTTACGTCTCTATAAATAAGAAGCATGGGGAAATGATAGGACGTGATGTTGTTGGAATGAAACCGTTACTGCTAGCTAGCTAATTTGTAAGAAACTTGGGAAGCAGGGCTTTTGATAAGAAATGATTGTGTATCTTACCTTAGTAGCTACTCAGTCTTCCTGCTTTTTTAAAGCAGTAAATTCAGAACCTCCATTAGAAGGAATCGATACAATGATCTCTTTCCGCTATTTAGCAACCTCTACCACGATTATTTTTTGATTTTTGAATAAAAATTTAAAATCACAAAATAAATACAGAATAATTTTTAAATTAACGACTTGTTTTATATTTATTTTATTCATTCAGGGTATCATTTATAATATACAATTCATTTTTACCAAAATTTGTGTAAAGATTTCACCCAAATATAAAAAAAAGTAAAAAATAAATAACTAAAAATTTCAGGCTTTAAAATTAGGCTAAAGCATTATTTTCTGATTATAAATTAACTCATTAGAGCTTAGAAAGCGATCTGCTAATAAATAGAGGCTTCCGATACTAAAGGGCAATGTGTGAGACTTAATTAAAACTCGGATTTCTAAGAAAAATTTCCACTTCTATGAATTTACATCGTAGAATGTTAAAAATTCCAGACACGTGCAACAAACTATTGTTGTTGTTTTCTTGTAAGCGTCTGCAGCAAATTTTGGGAAGTTTGTAACATAATAGAAGATATTTAACAAGTTAATACTTCTTTGCTTTTTTTGCATTGACTTTATGAAAAATGCTTATGTTTTAGTAAATTAATAACGAGGAAGAACTAAAGTAGTTTATTTAACGACGCTGCTCTTAAAAGAACCAATTATACTAGAGTCATTCATTATCATGATCATGATTTTAATTTGGTATATTTTGATTAAACATTATTAATTATATTTAATTAAATAAAGGTAATCAAAGTCTGCTTTAATAAAGCTTAAACGTCAAATCTTGAAGTTTGTTTTACATTTTTAGAAGTTATTAATAAAACTTAAAATTTTTATATAATCATAAATATTACATTATAAATAATATATGTCTACGACAAAAGCACGCGATTACAGTAAAAGTAATAATTTAATAGGAATATAAAATTACTTTATAAGGGTGAAAAAAACTCCTTTAGTAAATAAGCTGTTTTTTATACGGTTATAACGGGTTAAAGAAAACTAGTTTCTTACTTAGGAGGATTCTAGGTGCTTTTAGTGCTCTTAAAGGAAGAAAATTTAATGAGCAAATGTATTAAAAATTATTATAATATTAAATTAAATTAAACAAACAAAAAAAAGATTTAAATGAACATTTCTTGACGGTTCTACTTGCAGCAGACTCTGGATTCCTTCATACGTATGCATAGTATACATAAATAAATATATATATACATATATATATATACAGATGTAGATCTGTCCCTCTCTCTCTCTCTCTCTCTCTCTATATATATATATATATACACCATGTGGAAGAAAGTGATGGGACACGACACTATAACGACATAAACCCATACAGTTGGGACGACACACTCGGGCAAAAGGCGTTCTCCTGGTAAACGCCATACCCAAACACATCCATCGGAACGGAAAAGGGTAAATCGTGACTCGCCACTCCAAAGGACGCGTTTCCAGTCATCCAGAGTCCAAGTACGGTGGTCTTTGGCCCATCGAAGGCGCGCTTTCTTGTTGGTTTTCGTAATCAAAGGCTTATGGGCCGCCGAACGTCCAGTGTAACCTAACTTATGGGCCTCGATACGAAGAGTCGAAGAGTTTTGGTCGAAACGGCCACACCTTGTGGCTTGTCTAAACTCATTAGCGATGTTATCCATGGATGTTTGACGGTTACTTCGAATCTCCCTGCCGAGCACCCGGCGGTCCCTGCTGGTGAGAACTGTAGGTCGTCCACTTCGTTGTTTGTTCTGACAGTGTCCCTTAGTCTTGTAGCGACACACAACACGTGGTACAGTTGATTTTGAGCAGTTACGGAGACGGGATATCTCTTCAATTGACACCTTGGCAAGATGCAATCCCACCACCACACCTTTCTAGAACTCAGACAACTCTTCCCGTGGCGGCATCTTGACAAAAAACTCGACTCCACAGAGTATTTATAGGATATGGCTGACACGTGATACCTATTATTGCGTCTATGTGTCAGCTGTATTGTCGACTTTTCTACTTTTGAGGGGTGTCCCGTCACTTTCTTCCAGATAGTGTATATCCTATGTATATCTCATTTCATTATATCGTTATATATATTTTTCTGTAATCTCAAAACCAAATCTTCCACCATAAAGCACAGATAGTTTGAAAGAATATTCAGTACATGGCAGTTAATTTTGCTTTCAGGTGCTATTTTGCAGAAACCCTATAGCCAAAAATCACGAGAGTGATATAAAATAAACAGGAAGGTCAGATGGTTGGTTAATTAAGAATTCCTATGTGTTTGAGAAATACTGCCTTGGCAATTTTTGAAAAAAAAAATATGTGATATGAATAATTATACCATCTTGACAGATAGTAATAGCCTGAAGACATGCATGTTGCTGCAATTTTAGAATTATAGTAACAGTCATTATTCAGAAATAATACGCCGATAATGAATTAGGTCATGCAATAAATCTGTTACTGTTTCAGCATAGATTTTTGTAAGCTATGATTATGGGCGTAAACGAAGCCATTGAGAAAAAAAAATTGTCTTTATCAGCTCACAATGAATAATAAACAAGTGACCTCAATGCAAGTGATGATTCTCTTGAGGAAAAATAAAACGTTTCGAACAGAGCAGAACAAAGTTGTCTGAAGCAGAGGTTCTATTCTATTTGTTCCACGAACCCACTTGTAAAGTGTGTTTTTTTTTTATAATACGTGAAAATTACATATTGAAAAGGGACTGATTGAGGAGAATTTCGAAATTAAAATAGGTTGTAATTGCAAATAATTGCATTTAATAAGTTCAAAAATATAATGATGCAATTAATTATTTTACCTTTCATGTCAATACTTTTTAAATATCCCATTACCTTTCTAATATGCCACAAAAATACTAAATGAATCGAAAATAGTAAAAATACTAATTTAATCGATAAATATAAATGTGGATATACTAGAAAAAAAATGGAATTTTCCCGTACTTTTAATTTTTGTGCCAGAAAATAAAAGATTAACATATTAGTAAAAAGAGAATAAAACAAAAAGATTAATTCTTTTTAGGAAAAGTTTTACTATTAGTACAACTATTCTAAAAACTAATTTAAAAACTAAAGTGAATGGGAAAAAATATAATTGTGGATATACAAAAAAAAATTGAATTTTCTCGTTCTTTTAACTATTTGCAAACTAATAAAAGATAAACGTACTAGAAAAGAGAGATGAAACAAACAGGTTAATACTTTTTATGAAAAGTTGTACTATTAATACAAATATTTAAAAAAATAATTAAAGAAAATAAAGCGACTAGGAAAAATATAACTGTGCATACATTAGAAAAAAATTAAATTTTCTGAAACGTTTAATTTTTGTGCAAACAAATAAAAGAGAAACGTACTGGTATAAAGGAATGAAACAATAAAGTTAAATCTTTTTTTATGAAATGTTATGCTAATAATATAACTCTAGTTATTTGTTAACTCTTTTACTATTAATATTAGTACTATATAACTATTATACTATTATGATTAACACAACTAATTAAAAAAAATAATTAAAAATAACTAAAGTGACTATAAGTACTATAGTTTTGGATTTACTAGAAAAAAAATTAAAAAATTGACTTGTTCTTTTAATTTTTGTGCAGGCAAATAAAAGTTAAATGTATTAGAAAAGAAGAATAAAACAATAATTTTAACACTTTTTATGACAATTGTACTATTAATACAACTATTTTTAAAAAAAAGCTAAAATAACCTGGTAAAAATATATATATCGTGCAGGAAGATAAGAAAGTCTATCAGAATTGCATAAATGGGAGAAACTATTTAAGAAAAAGCCTTAAAAATGATTATGAACAAATAAATACATCATAAGCCATCTTGATATTTCTTCAAATAAACTATTAATGTCTATTCAGTGATGTAAACTTTCTTCGCTCTGTAATTCTTTTCTAATCATCATTGATACTTTGGTTTATAATTTTTTTATGACAGTGATCTTATTTCTCCGATTAGGAGCTAAATCATGCATGAATATATATTTTTTTCTTTTTGTTTTATTTCCCAAAACTCCGAAGGAATTATTTGTCAGAATGATTTTATTTCCGAATACACAGTAGCACAAAAGTGGATACTTTTTTATAACCATAAATCTTAAGCATGCATTTTTTTTTTAATATCTATTTCTGTGAAGCTATTGATTTTCCTCCCCTTCTCCATTCAGAAAAATAAAAAATAAAAATATGGGAAAAAAAAAGGATAATATGGCAAGAAAAAACAATATTCTGTAATAATGGCTAAGATGCCAGGGTTCTGGGTAGATAAGAAAAAAGTATGTTATGAAAAAAAAAAAAAAAAAAATCATAAAAGAAAAATGTCATTCTTCGATTGAAAATGTAAATAATAGTTCGGAGAGAAGAACCACGGCTCAGAATCTCTTATTTTCGCCATCCACATATTTTTCGAAGATTCTTCTTTTTTTTTTGTCATATGCGATTTGGTTTTTTATTCCATATTTTTTTGTATCAGCAACGAAAGGTATTACAAAAAAGAGAGCGGCAGTTATAGTCACTTAGGGATGCTATTTTTCTCTTCCTTTATATATTCAAGCGCGATACGTAACGTCTGAAAAAAAGATTTAATAATACCCTCGAAAAAGATAGTGTGCATGTGTTCATCGGATAATCAATTTGCTGGACATCTTGTTTTTGAGGGTTGGTGGAAGAAATGATTTACATGTTGAATAAGAAAAACACAGTTTGATATAAGGGATTGGTTTATGGAAATAGCTTAATAGGTAGGAGAAAATAATTAAGAAAGGTGTGCGTTTTTTAAGAAAAACAGAATTGCAGTTCAGAGAGAATTATTTAAATGAGATTTTTGCTATTCCATCAAAACTGTTTAAAGACTCTTTATAAAGGAATGAAATATTTACCCTTTACATGAAATATTTTACTCTTTTATATATTAAAATTTAGAAACACTCATACAAATATATTTATATATATATAGTATAAAGGTATAATATATGTATGTGTTGCATTTGTACAAAATATATACTGCCATTATATATTTTGTGCAAATTTTTATCTACAGTTTTTCCATTAAACATTTTGATATTTATGTTTATTAAATGATTGTGAGTTCCATTGCTGCAGGTTACATGCGTTTTTGATTTTGAACAATATCCTTCTATTTTTCCCTTTTTTGAGAAAGTTGAATATGACGAACTACAAAATATTTGTTTTGCGAATACTATGATGGCTTTTTTATACAGTTTACGTGTAGCGAATACCGATAGTATCTTTTGACATGTAAAATCGTTGTGTTATTAATTTATTTCTTGTTTGTTATCCTTTGGTTTTTGCATTCCTGAGTTGCGTTCTTTATATATATATATATATGACAAAAATATATAACCCAGTTTTATTATTTTCTTTTCTTATTTACATTTGGCAAGAAAATTTTCGAAAAAAAAAAATATTTCAATAAAATATCTATATTAATAATTAAACATCGATTCAATTAGTAGTATTTCAAATCAAGATCATGGAAAATATTAAAAATTATAAATATCGATTAATTCAAGTTATTTACTGAAACGTAACTTCAAATTAAATGTTGAATAATTTTTTTACATAAATTCTTGTTTATTTCTGATTACATTTTTAATTACATAGTTTTGTAAGAATTTATGAGAACTTAGAACTTAAGATAAAAATTTCAGGAAGAAGACTTTACTCTCAACGAATCTAAAAACCCTCTTATTAAGTACGCCTAATCACATATACGTTTCTCTCTACCACACAATGGATTGACATCAGGAACTAAAAGGAATGGAAATGAACACGGGGCTTATTAAAAGCACAATTAGTCAATAAAACAAAGTAACAAAGCTGTAAAATAACATTTATTTTAAAGAGATTTTCATGTGTTTTTAAGTAAGTTTCGTACCAAAAAATCATTCAAGATTCGAAATGGTCTTTAACTGTAACTGTAAAACTGAATATATATTTATGAATATAATTAATATATATGAAATATATATAATAATAATATAAAATAAATATATGAACTATGTTGTTATATATATGAAACATATATTTATATATATCAATAGAGTATATATAAATATGGACAATATATTGCCCATACAGCATTTCATTTTCCGAAAGAACTTTTATTGGTAACTGTACCATATTCAGGTATCAAATGGAGAAAGTTCTGAAAACTCGTACGAGCAACTTGAATATTAATGCAAAACTGTTACATATGTTGTCACAATCGCCATCAAGTCAGAAAGTAGAGACCACTGCACTGTTCCAGCAGATTAGAACCTGATACTTCCAGCATGTTAAATAAACCCGTTCAATTAAACCATGTGTGCACCTTAAAATACATTTTAATTAGATCTTATGGAATTTATAAAATATACAACTATAAAATGTTTAAAAAATGATTGTACATGAATCTGGGAATCCTACTGTATTAAAATTATAAATTTTAGTTAGTCCTTTAATCGAAGTTTGTTAATTTTCGAAAGAATCATTCGTTGCATTTTTAATGAAATACTATTAAGCGAAATACTGTTAATCGAAATAGTATTACAAACAGAAATTTACTTTCCAGAAGGACTTTCATAGGTAACTATACCTTATTTAGGTATCAAATGGAGAAAATCCTGAAAATTCCAATGAACAACCTGATTATTAATGCGAGACTGTTACATACTATAGTATGTTGTCACAATCACCATCTAATTTGAAAACACAGACAACTGCAAGGCTCCATCCGATTAGAATCGGAGACATTTCGCATGTTAGCTAACCTCGTTAAATTAAGCCATGAGTACATGATAAAATACATATTAATACGATTTTATGAAATTAAAAAAAAAAATTTAAACATTTAAATAAATATTCATCTAATCCAACTGCATCATAATTGCAAATATTAGTTAGTCTTTCAACCTAAGTTTGCTAAGAGTTATTCATTGCAATTTTTAGTGAAACACTATTAAGCGTTACGAATTGGAGGAATTTGTTTCCTTTTTTTTTCTTCGCTGAATTATGAATTATGAAATTTCATTTGCTTACAACATGAAAGAAAAATGTCTTTAATAAGTTCTGCGGAAAAAGAAAGGAAATCTAATAATATTGTGGAATATATCTGAAAGTAGCCTTTAAATTATAAATTTAATTAACTTTCACCGCCCATTTTTTTTTAGTTGTTCTGTTTTTCGATCCAAGAAGGTGAACAGTAATCCGCTTCTCTGTCGCACTTACAAAGCTCCAATCTGTTTACCTTTGTTGAAATAACTACATCAAGTACTTTTAATAAAAGTGGGAAAGACAAGTTATTTTGAGCAATAAAATAAGGTCACTGAGTGTACTTTTGGTACTCAATAAACATTTATGGACGTTGATGTCTTTATGTAATTTAATATTTTAAGTAAACAAAAATAATAAAATAAATCATAAAATAAAAATACATAAACTGTATGTAACTGTGAACATTGTATTTAACTGTAACTGTAAACATTTTATTCATTAGTTGATGAAGCAATTTAGTTATTACGTCTATATTATGATTATAATGTTATCGTATTATTCAGAAACTCTTTCACTTCAAAAATTTCAAAGGAAATACACTTAATGCACATCATAAATGTTTACATTTTGGCAGGTAATTTCATCGTTACAAAAATATTTACATTTTGATATTGTCAATTCCGGTAAGTGCCAACTGTATTTTGATGTATACAAAAATATTTACTTTATAATCATCCATCATATTTACATTTATTAGATAATATTATGAATGATCGGTTTTTACATTACGATGTTAACTATAATAACACGAACGTTGGTTAACTATGATAAAACACGTTGGTTGACTATAATAAAACGATTTCGTAAGTTCATGTCATCCTGGTTGATTAAAATGTTTCATAATTGTTATTAACTTGTCTGGTACAATTTTAATTATCATGGCAAACTTGAACACTTTTGAATTCTTGTTTGTTTAGGGTTGGGACCTTTGCAATCAAACGTCAAAATATTTTTAAAACAATTATTTTACATAAAAAGAAAATATTATCAATGATATTGTAAGGTGAATTCTTGCTTCCCTTATTTGGAGATTTGTAGTAAATACGAGGATGTGGCAAACAAAATAGCAAAGTATCTCATAAAATTTCGAAATGAGCCATTTTCTAGTAAGTAGACAATACTGTTCTAGTGGTGTATGAATTGTCCAAAAGGTGATAAAAGATTATTAAGAAACAAGAGGCTTCATAATAACAAAGTAAAAAATTAGATCCCCGCTGAGAATTGATGAGCATTCTGTTTTAGGTTCTCTGTAAATGAAGGTGTAAAACATTGGAATCAGCTGTCAATTAAAAATTAAGTACTTTTGAAAATTCGAAATGTTGTGGCATTGTCCTGTAAGTAGGTGATATTGTTCTTGTAGAGTAAAAAATGTCCAAAAAGTGATAAAAGAGTATTAAGAAACAAGAGTCGTCACAATAACAACTTAAAGATGTGAGACCCACTGGAAAATGTACTTAAAATAGAACAGCATTCTATTGTAAATTGTCTGAAGGTGTAAAACATTGAAATAATAATAAATCATGATAAATTATCATAATTGGAGGTGTAAAGCATTGAAATTATCAGCAAATTTATATAATGCCAATGCATATTTGTTATACCAGCAAGTGTACAAATTGAAGAATGAAAATGAAATAAAAATTTCCAAAAATGATGTGACATTTCTGAAATTCTCTCCTCAATTTGATGCGAGTTGTGAAATCGAAAAAAAAAAAGAATATCGCCATGTTTAAAAATATTGATGTAATATCCACGTATTGATGTAATAACCACAAGGACTATTTATAACTATTGATGTAATAGCCACAAGGATGGGTTTCGATTACATGAAGAATGGGGCATGACTTATACACAACCAATTAAGAGAATATTATTTCAAAAAACCGTGGTATTTTGTAAGCGTTACAGAACACGTATGAGTGTTTAAATTATTATATAAAAAGATAAAAATCTTCTTATTTTTCATTTACTCAATTAATTATTACTCAAAACCTCTTGAGGTTTTATTTAACTGATGTTTTTAGTTAAACAGTAGTTTTTATAAGTAACTTATCAAAAATAATTAACAATAACTAAAATAACTAATAATTTTGCTAAAAAATCTAAACACATGTTTTATATTCTTGAAGAGGTTAAATCGGATACATAAAGTGCTGTTTGTTTGAAAAAAAAAACTTTTTCTCATGATGATTATTGCCATTTGAGGGCTTTTATTCTGAAAATTTGTTTAAAATTTATATTGTACTTTAGGCTATAAAATATTTGGAATAATTAAAGAAAGGGCAAACAAAATAATAAGTTTCTGAATCTAAAGCTGTGTGAAATTTTTAAAATATTGTAAAGTTTCATTCTGTTTAAACTATGCCTAATTAAAAAAGTTTGCAGATGGTAAATAAAAATTCTTTAATTAAATAACCATTTCTTATAATGATATTTGAAAATTTTTAATTATTTTTTTCTTGAATGACTTTAGAATTTATTAACCTCGTTTTAAGAAGAATATTCATAATTTCTTTGAATAATGAAATTTCAAAATTTTAATTTAAAATTAAATATAACATTTATCACATTAAAAACAATTGTAAAATTAAAACAGAAATGGATAATAATTTAAAGGTTTTATATTCTTTTGATTTTAGAGCAATATTTTCTCCTATCATTAAAATGCTTTAATTTATAAAGAATGTTGTCATCTTTTTATATTTTTTTACAAAAAAGTTTTTAACTTCGAAACCTTGATTGGTAACAGATGCATTAAAACCTAAAGCATGTATTAATTTTTAATTTTCTATAAAATTTTAAATTGAAATATTTTTAAACGCTTTTTATGAGAAAATTGAGGAACTCTTTTTAAATCTTGACTAGATACCAAATAAAAAATTGAAATTGAAATAAACTTTTACTAAGTAACAAATCTTTGAAAACAACTAGAAAATCATACAATTTATGGACAAGTAATGAATAAAGTCATTTAAAGGAAGATTTAAACTTTATTAAAGTAAGATTTAAAAAAAGATTAAACTTGACTTAATTTACTTTAGTTAAATTTTACTTCAATTTAAATAACTTACTTACTAATATAATAACTTAATTTTACTTTAATTTAATTATTTTAAATTTTTAAACTTACTTTAATTAAAGTAAGATTAATTAAAGTAAAATTTAAACTGGATGTTTAACATTTAAAAAATTTAGATAATGAATAATTTTCTTCAAATAAATGTATTGCTTTATTTAATTGCCCCTTTACATTTGTTATTAATTGCTGAGATTCTTATCTTCGACTTAAAAGATTTCATGATAAATTAAACTTAAATAATTGCATTGTTTATCATTTGTTTATTTCAAAAATTAAAACTTTATTACAGCTTTTCAATGCAGGATAACTTTTTGTACTCAAAGAAAACATATTATTGACTTTTATGTGTCTTATGTTTGAAAAGGAAGATTTCAGTTTAATGAGAGGAAGCTTTTAACTTAATGTTTCTCATTTCTGGAGAAAGCAGTGATAATTTTATTATTATGTGGTACTTAAAATTTGAATGCAAACTTTCCCATGATGTGGTAGATATAAAAGCTTAAAATTACAGTTATGAATGCAATGTTGGACAGCTTGTTGGTGCTTTGGCTCTTTATTTTAGAAACGTGAAAATAATACGGAAATATTTTGAAGAATATTTCTCACAATGATCTGAATTCGCTGACTTAAAAACCAAAAAGTAATTACACAATTACTCGAATTGAAGTGCATCTTTGCAGTGAGAAGCTTTTGATCATTCTTTCATTCTTAGACAAATATATATCCTATATGTGACAAAACAATTTATTTATGTAGAGTTGTGGGTTTGCAGCTGGATTGTAACTGGGTGTGGTCGGGTTTGAGACTTGATTTGAGAATACACAGCTTTATTTACACACGCACAAACACCTAACACATACACTTAGAGGCAGACAATATATAACACATTTAAAGACATATACTTATAGATTCGTGGAAGATTCCACTGCTAAGCAAAAAATAAATAAACTCAGAGACGCATTCGATGCACGAAAGATGCTTCCTCTCCAGGTGAGAGTCAGTAACCCAATTATTACGCAGGGTTGCGTTGAATATATTTTCTCCAGGATGATATATTTTCTCTAGGATAAACGCTTCTCAACAGAAGCGCGTGATTGTTCTAAATGTTCCTCAGTGGCATCGCCGGTTGCGCCGGTTCCTCCCAGGTGAGAGTCTCGAGGCCTAATGGCCATTTCTCCTGAAAGCCGGAGGGGAGCTCTTGCAGTGCGTAGGAGAAAGCAGAGTTACATTAATCAATTAAATATTTGATAAAGTGTGTAATTTTTATTGCTATAAGAATAACATGATTGTTAAGTATTTTAATACATTACGACGATGCATCCTGGATAAAGATGAATATGTTACAAACCTTTCAAATTGGGGTAAATGATTAAAGTTAAGTGGGTTTATCGTTAACAAGAAATACCGGACATTTAACATTTACCGAACAATTATCATATTAATAATTGTAGCTGTTCTTAATAAATCATCCTTTTGCAAATGTCACTTAAAGATGCTTTTTCACTATTACAAAAGGAAAAAAATCACTTATGTAAGGGGAAAACATCCTTTAATAACAGTGGTAAATGGGCTTTCCTAAAAAAAAAAAAAGAAACAGAGCGAGACACCATGAGAAAAACACTGCGTAATGCCAAAGAAATAACCAAGCGGAGTCAGAAACAATAATAGAATCATATCACGACGAAAAATATATTGCTGCTAGCCTGGAAAAATTGTGCCAAGAGAATCTCTTATTTCCATCTTGCACGTATTTCTTCCATTTCTTGCTTCAACTGCCAGGAATAAATGTTATTTATTTTGTGTTATTTCAAGAGTGCTGCTATACATTACTTTAAATTACATAAATATGTAGGAAAGTCAAGGCATTAGCTATGGGTATGGCACAGAGATAACTATATTTTAGCACAGAAATATATTGTCTAATTTTGCTTGTGAAATTTTTCTACATATTTCTATGCTTTATATTTGGAAATAAATAAATGAAATAATATAAAAAATAATACATTTTAATGCACAGTTTCTGTTTTTAGCTGTTTTCTGACAATTTCTTTTGATTAAAATGCACTTATATTTATTATATTATTATATGCTATATTATACGATGATACTTATACTTATTATATGTGATATTATGATATTTATAGTTATTTTTATTGCAAGAATTGTTATGCAGTACCGTGTCATGCATTTATGTAGGACAGACAAGTAGTTGATTATTTGCCTAATTTTAGCGAACCTTCTTTTAATACAAAAATGTAGGTTAATTTGTCTGTTGAAATATTTTAGATATACATGTGTTATGACTTTAATGGGGAAAATATGAATAGATTAAAATTGTATAACATAAATTAAAATTAAAAAAGCAATTTGTTTAAAAATTTTGCCTATACAAAATACTATTTTATATTAAAAAGCTATATAATATAAAATATATTTTGTTTATAGCATTTCAGGGTCTTCCCATTGCTTCTTTTTGCTGAACATCAGTGGAATTCGTGTCTCACTTATGTATACTATCAACAGCCTTTCGGAATGATACATGGTGGATATTTCCTTTTACGTAGAATCTATTAAGGTAACTATCACACGTTTGTGTACTGTATTTGATAAAACCCGGTAAACTCCCATCAACATTTCAGACTTTTATTTGTGAGACACTTGCTCAAATTACCACAATCACCATCACTTCGCCTCTGCACTGAAAATAATGTCGGCAAAAGATGATTCAGCGTGCTTTTATATGTATCAGTTACAAAAGTTATGAATGTGTCATAAGCCGGGTGCGGTAAAATTAATAAGAGTTTTTTTCTGGTAGAGCCCTATTCCTTACCTTGAACTCCTTGCATTTTTTTTTAAGTATATAAATAATTAAGGCCCACAATTTGAAGGAATTTGTTTTCTGTATGAAGACAACATAAAAGTTTTTACCTTGTTTATTATTGTTAATGTTTCAAATTTTATACATGCCTTTAATTTTGTAAGATAAAATTATAATATTGAATTAAAATATATGCATATACTTCCACCTACGGGTGTCCTACCGGGGTGCCCTCCTCTTCCTTTCTTCCATGAGGGATACGACAACAACGATAACAATATATATATATATATATATATATAACGATAACAATATATATATATATATATATATAAATAAATATAGATGAAAGTTGTTCACTTTTACGAAATGCCCTGGTGTTTTAAATTCATTACTTTATAAATATGAATTTACATTTAAAATAAAAGTGTAAATAAAGTCAGTGTATCAGGACGAAATATTATTAACCTGTAATTTAAATCTACTGAATTATAGCTGCAAATGTACATAATTTCATATAATACAATTACAAAGGATAAAAGTAATCATAAAAAGAAAACGTATGCACATAGACAAGTTTTTGAATACTGAATCAACATGGCTAGCAGGAAACAGTTATCTGATAACCATCAGAGATCTGTTCCTGCTAGGAGTTGACAAGCCTTGCCTGTAGTCAATGTCAGGCTTATTATACTGCCGAGTTGCAATTACATTATATTTTTTATAACCGAATGTGAAGGATTAGGATTCTTAGATTTATAAGTAAAAATAACCATAAGCGAACACTTTTTTTGGCAATTAACTTTGCAAGCTATTGACATCATTTTGACTGTTATAAGTGCAAAAATTTTTGATTAAAATTTATATAAAGTACACTTAAAAGATTTTTCAGTTTTTCCAGAAAAAAAAAAAAAACTTTCATAATAATTAAAAATAAAGATTTTTACTTATAAGAAATAATATTTTTAATTAAATATGTTTATAAAAGCAATTATGTTATATATTATTTGTAACGTAAATGATAAACATTAATAATTAAAATTTCATATTTTAACTAGTCTTTGTTCTAAAAGAGAAATACAATCATCAAAAGATATACATATACATAATACGTTTCCCCCAAAGGTGACTTTTTAATCGATATATTTCATTTATATTAAATGATTCAGATTGAACAGAAGGAATGATTCAACCACTTAAAACCAAATAGAAGTGGTTTTCAACTACTCAAGAAAATATGTTGCTATATTTTCATTGCAATATTAGTTCATTAAAAGAAAGTAGGGACATGAGATTTAAGCTGTCGGCATCATGGATCTATCTGCAAAAATATTTGTTAATAATCTTTTATTAAAAAGAAAACACCCCTTTCTCGAAATATGCCAGTAGGCAGACGGCCTTGGCCTACTATGGGGATATTGCGACATTCAAGAAGAAGTAGAAGATTTATTTAGATAAGAGATAATACAATATTTTCCCCACTTCACGTCAACTTCAATTTGCCCTTTGAATTTGGTTAACGTTAAACTGTTAGGATATGGTCAACATCAATTGCCAAGGGATTGTTGAAAAGAAATAGAATCCTAAAATTCTGGAAGAAATGTAGACTTATGATTTCTGATAAAACTTTAATTATGCAGGAAACTTTATCTTGCCTTTTATCATTGTAAAAATGATGCAAGAATATTTATAATAATAACGGAATGACATATATTAAATTGATTATCTAATATTAACCAACTCATTATAAATGCATTATTATGGTAGTTGAATGATTTCATAGAATATCACTGTTTAAACTTCTAATAGTCATTGATATTTTTAGAATGCTAAAAACCTCTTTTTAACCATATTTAACATTCTAGCTACACAAAAAGAATAAACGAGATTTCGATTGTTGACCAATCAAATCTGTCATTAGGTCTTCTCAATTATTTCATCAAGTTTTCAAAACAGCAAAGCAACCCTTCCTTTCGCATGCAAATGGGCTGGCAGCAACGGTTATTGTAATTACGATTAGGATGGGTAGGTTACGCAGCCTGTTAGTTCCCAGTAACTATAGTCGCTAATTCCCCAGACTCAATATGTTCCGAGGGTTTAATTTAGTGGCACAAGGCATGCGTCCGCCGTTATTAGCCTTCTCGAATAGAATTGAGCGATAATTCGCGTTTCCGTAATCGAGTTTGGCTGTGAGCTTTAATCAGGAGTTATTGAAGTATTCCTGCTTGTTACTGGTGCCACTACTTAAAATCAAGGTGCAGGGAGCCCAACTACTTAAATGTGGAGTCGTGTTCGCCGTCATCATTTTGACACGTTTTCTTCCCTTCAGAAATGGGGAAATGTTATTTCCTGTTTCAAAACTGAGAAGGTAGAATAGGTCGATGGCACATAATTACAGCCATGTTACAAGGTGTAGGATTACTCAATCAGCTTGTGTTAGATTGAGTTCTGGGTGAATATTTTGACACAAGTTTTGTAGTTGTTTAAAATGTGCAGTATGTAACAGTTAAACCTTTTTTATACTGTAATAATATTTAGAAGAATTTTCATTTTCTTTTATTATATTTATATGTTGGGGCATGAAATTTAAGATGTCTGCATCATGGATCTAACAGCAAAAATATTTGTTATTAGACTTTTGTTAAAAAGAAAAACATCCCATGTCTCAAAAAAATGCCACTAGACAGACGACCTTGACCCACTAGGAGGCTACAGCGACAATAAAGAAAAGTAGAAGAACTGTTTAGTTAAGAGATGATAAAATATTTTTCCAACTTCACTTCAACTTTAATTTCCCTTGGAATTTGGTTAACGTTAATCTGTTACGATATGGTCAACATCAAATTCCAAGAGGTTGTTGAAAATGAAATAGAATCCTAAAATGCCGGAAGAAATTTGGACTAAGGATTTCTGATAAAACTTTTAATTATGCAGGCAACTTTATCTTGTCTTTTGTTTTTATAAAACGATGCAAAGCATGTTTATAATACTAACCGAATGACATATGTTATATTGCTTACCCTAATACTAACCAGCTCTTTATAAATGCACTATAATATTAATTGAATGACTGCATAAAAATAATATTGTTTGAACTTATACACGTTTTTCTTCCCTTCAGAAATCGAGGAAATGCTATTTCCTGTTACAAAACTGAGAAGGTAGGATAGGTCGATGGGGCATAATTACTGCCATGTTACACGGTGTAAGATTACTCAATTAGCTTGTGCTAGATTGAGTTCTGTGGTGAAAGCTTTGACACAAGTTATGCAGTTGTTTAAAATGTGTTGTAAGTAACAGTTGTGTGTTTTTATATTAAAATAATCTTTTAAAAGAATTTTCATATTATTTTATGATGATAATTTCCAAATATTCATTTGATATACTACTTTCCGTTTTGTCAAATATTCATTTGATATAATATTTCCCATATATATATGATTTATCCCATTTGATATATATATATATATATATAGATGTGAAATTTCATCAGAAATTATTGAAGAATTGCATATTATTAGTGGTGCCACTACTTAAAAATCAAAGGGCATGAGTATAAGTACTTAAATGGGGGAGTCGTGTTTGTCGTCGTCATTTTGACAAATTTTTCTTCCCTTGAGAGATGGGGGAAATGTTATTTCCACTTCAAAAACTGAGGTGGTAGGAAAAGTCGATGGCACATAATTACAGCCATGTTGAATGCCATTGTAAACTCATGTTTGTGAAAATTGCAACACCATGAATGACTTACGCGAGTGAGCTGAAATTTTCAGGAACTGCAAATTAGCGCATGATATGCAAATAATTAGAATTTCAAATCCGTAGAACATGCGGATGCTGAGCAGCGCCCTATGAACGGCGGACGGATCCGAATAAATAGACGGCTGTAGCGAGGCGTGTATGGTTATCGGCGGTTGATCTGTTAGTGGTAAACGTTAGCTCAATCGTTACTTATGCCTCTTCGACGAAAGAGAGCGAGATTTGAACAACTTACAGAGTTTGAACGGGGGAATCATCGCTTCGTGAAGCTGGATTGTCTTATCGTGCAGTAGCCGCTCGTGTGCAGCGTAACAGCAGCACAGTGATGCGTCTTTGAAGCAGTGGACGGACGATTGTCGGACAACTCGGAAATTCGGGGAGTGGACCCATAAATGTGACGTCAGCTCACGATGATAGACACCTGGTCTGCATGGCGCTGACGGACCGTACAGCTTCCTCTAGACAATTGCCAGCACAGTGGTCAATAGATACAGGTGTTTCATTGTGTGCTTCATCAATTCGTAGACGTCTGCAGCGTGGACTGCGCGCAAGGACTCCTTTATACAGGATCCCTCTCACGTAAAACCATCGCCGCCTGCGGCTACAATGGGCCGCTCAACATAGAGACTGGCGTGCTGATTGGCATCATGCCGTGTTTTCTGACGAATCCCGCTTTAATTTGTGTTACCATGATGACCGCATTCGCGTCAGACGCTATGCCGGTGAACGCCACCTTCCGGAGTGCATTATCGAACACCACAGTGGACGAACACCCGGAGTTATGGTCTGGGTGCCATAGCATATCATGGACGATCTTAATTGCTAATAATTGTGGGCAATCTGAACAGCAACCGGTACATCAGTGAAGTTCTACAGCCCCAAGCTGTTCCCTTTCTTCAAAAGCTTGCCAGGAGCTGTATTTCAACAGGACAATGCCCGCCCTCATATCGCTGGACTGTTCAATCCTTCTTTTGCAACGCGGCAGGTACAGCTTCTTCCTTGGGCTGCCGTATTCCCCGGATATGTCTCCGATTAAACCTGTGTGGGATTTCGTTGGTCGGCTTCTCGCTCGTGATCCTCGTCCTGTTGCTTCTGCAGACGAACTTTGGGCACCCATACAAACAATATGGAATGCTCTTCCTCAGGCAGACACTCAAAATTTGTTTGACTCCATGCCACGTCGTGTAGCAGCACTTATTGCGGCGCGTGGTGGCTACACAAAAATACTGATTCCGATCTCTTGTTATTGTTTTTGCTTTGAACATTTAATCATTTATTTGTATCACTACCACTCAACTATGTATTAAATTTCATTCAATTACTGATTGATTCCTTCATGGTGTTGCAATTTTTACAAACATGAGTTTATTTGCTAACTACTGTGGAAGAAGCTTGGGAAGCCTGGATTTTGATAAGAAATGTTGATGCATGCTGCCTTATTAGCCATTCAATCTTTTTTAATTCCGTCCCATAAGACGGAAACGAGTCAATGGTCTCTTTCAGTTATTTAGCAGCACGCAACGCTATCCCTCGTTGTCTTTTGAATAAAAATTTAAAATATCAAAGATACATAATGTTTTTTTAAATTAACGACTTGATTCACATATTTTGTTCATTCCAGGTTATCATATATAATATACATCCTATTTTTTTACATTTAGTGTAAATAATTTACGCATATGTAAACAAAAAGCTGTACATATATATATATATATATATATATAAAATAAAAAAAAATAAAAACATGCTTTAAAGTTAGGCATAAAAAGCGTTATTTTTTACTCAAATTCAATCAAGCATTACTCAATTTTCTTGTTCTTTTAAAGCCGTAAATATGAAAGATCTCATAAGAAGGAATCGACCCAATGGACCCTTTCCAATATTTAGCAACATCTACTGCGGCTATTTGTTGTTTTTTAAAATAACAAAAGAAATGCATAATGATTTTCTAAATTAACGACTTGATTCATAAATTTTTTTTATTCAAATTATTATTTATAATATACATCCTATTTTTTACCTATATTTTGTAAGATTTTACGAAGATATAAAAGACGGTTAAAAATAATGTGAAATAAAAATAAATAAAAAAATTTCGTGTTTTAAAATTAGGCGTAAAGCATTATTTTCTGATTATAAATTAACTCATTAGAAAGGTTAGAAAGCGATCTGCTAATAAATAGAGGCTTCCGATACTACCGGCCAATGTGTGAGACTTAATTAAAACTCAAATTTCTAAGAAAAATTCCACTTCTATGAATTTACATCGTAGAATGTTAAAAATTCCAGACATGTGCAACAAACTATTATTGTTGTTTTCTTGTAAGCGTCTGCAGCAAATTTTGGAAAGTTTGTAACATAATAGAAGATAGTTAACAAGTTAATACTTCTTTTACTTTTTGCATTGACTTTATGAAAAATGCTCATTTTTAGTAAATTAATAACGAGGAAGAACTAAGTAGTTTATTTAACGACGCTGCTCTTAAAAAGAACCAATTATAGTAGAGTCAATTCATTATCATGATCAAAATTTTAATTTGGTTTATTTTGATTAGGCATTTTAATTATATTTAATTAAATAAAGGTAATTAAAGTCTGCTTTAATAAAGTTCAAACTTCAAATCTTGAAGTTTGTTTTTACATTTTTAGTTATTATATAAAATACTTAAAATTTTTATATCATCATAAGGATTATATCATGATAAATAATATACAAAAGCGCGTGATTACACTGCAAATAATAATTCAACAGTAATATAAAATTAATTTATTAGCATGGAAAATCACCTTTAGTTAATCCGTTATTTTATGCAAATGAAAAGCTTTTTTATATTGTTATAACAGGTTAAAGAAAAACAAGTTTCTAACTTCAGGGGATTCTGGATGCTTTTAGTGCTCTAAAGAAATGAAATTAAATGAACAAAATTATTAAAAAATTAAAATAAATTAAATTAATATTAAATTAAATTAAAACAAACCATTGCATAAGACATTTAAATGAACATTGCTTGACGATTCTACTTTCAGCATACGAAATTTTTACGTTGCTGCTTCATACGTTTCAGATGATTCTGGGTGTTTTTAGGGCTTTTAATAAGAAAATTAAATGGACGAAAGTATTAAAAATTAAATTTATAATATTAACATACTTTTTCATATATATATACACTCAGAGCTAAAATATGCCATATCATAACAGGGTTCATATATTGGCATGATAAATACCACTTCCACCTGATCATGCCTTCCGTCAGTTCATTGCAAAATGTAGGGGTGGTCATAATGTTTTGTGCTCTTGGGTATATATTCAAATCAATAATAATTCATTTATAGTTCCATATATCTTTTCATTATATATGCAAATCTGTAGTCTCAAAACCAAATCTTTTACCGTAAAGAGCACAGCGAGTGTGAAAGAATATTCAGTGCATAATAATTAATGTTTGTTTTCAGGTTTTGTTTTTCTGAAACCTTATAGCCAAAAATCACCAGAAGATATATCAAATAATCAAGATGGCAAGGTGGTTGGTTAAATCAGAATTTCTCTGTGTTTGAGAGATACTTCCTTGACAATTTTTGAAAAAAAAAGAGTGATGTGGATAATTATACCATCTTGACTGACAGTAGTGACCTGAAGACATGCATGTTGCTAAAGTTTAGAACTATAGTAACTGCTACTATTCGAAATATACGCCGATAATGAATTTAGGTCATTCAACCAAAATCTGTTACTATTCCTAATGCTAAAGCATGATGATTGAGGGCGTAAACCTAGCCATTGAGAAAAAAATTGTATTCATAAGCTCACATAATACTCCATGAACAAAATAATAGCTTGGTTTTACGCCCCCAATCACTGCAAGTGATGATTTTCTTGAAGGAAAATAAAAAACGCTTTGAAGAGCGAGCAGGGTAAAAAAAGCAGTCTGAAGCAGAGGTTCTATTTTATTTGTTACTTGGATTCTTTTGTAGAGTGTTTTTTAATAATGCGTGAACTGCATATTCAAAAAGGAGAGAGACATAAGAAAAATTTCCAAAAAATAGGTTGCAAATAGTACGTTTACTAAGTTGAAAAATTTATTATTTATTATTAAATTTATTATTATTTAATTAATATTTTATTTTTAATTAATTATATATTAATTATTATTTAATTTATATATTAATTAATTTTATTATTAACTAATTATACATTATTTAGTTTATATAGTAATTATTTAATTTGTGCAAACTTTAATATTGCAGGCCCTGCCCACCTCTCATGTAATGCTTTTAAACATCCATTACGCTCTAATATGCCACAAAAGTGAGGTCGAAGAAGAAAATAATAATACGTA
>BPLR01019020.1:0-167218 GCA_021605095.1 Caerostris extrusa | reverse complement strand
GTACATTTCAAATTAAGAAAATATGTACAATTTAAAAATAACTTAAATGGTGTTTTAATTAAATGGGAAAAATTAAACAAATGTCAAGTGAAAAGATTTTAATTACTTCTTAATAAGTAGGTACATGATACAGTTATTTTTTCTAAAAACTGATAATCATTGTTTTGGAACCATGAATGATTCAACTCCGTAAATATTTCGTCGTAAGGAACGTCTCATGTACATGAACTCTTACAAAGTACCCTCTTTTCTTTATTTAGGTCAATCTCCATGGCAAAATAAGACGATTCTTTTACAGGTCAACCTCTATTGCAAAATCAGACAGTTTTTTCATAGGTCCATTGCAAAATCAGATAGTTCCTTCATAGGTGTATCTCCATTGCAAAATCAGACATTTCCTTAATGAATCCTTTTCCATTGCAAAAATCAGACAGTTCCTTCATGAGTTCATTGCAAAATCAAACAGTTCATTCATGAGTCCATTGCAAAAATCAAA
Source organism: Caerostris extrusa (assembly GCA_021605095.1). NCBI lineage: Eukaryota > Metazoa > Arthropoda > Arachnida > Araneae > Araneidae > Caerostris > Caerostris extrusa. The sequence continues at coordinate 166,722 of BPLR01019020.1, read as the reverse complement.
CAGTTCCTTCATGGGTCCATTGCAAAAATCAAACAGTTCCTTCATGGGTCCATTGCAAAATCAAACAGTTCCTTCAAGAGTCCATTGCAAAAATCAAATAGTTAATTCATGAACCCATCTGAATTGCAAAATGAGAGTTCTTTCATGGGTCCTCTCCCTTGCAAAAATCATATAGTTCCTTAACAAGTCAATTTCCATTACAAAATCGTATAGTTTTTTATAACAATTCGTGTAACATATTTTAAGTTAAGAGATATTTACTATCTTTTTTTCATTAGCATTTCTTCATTGATGGTTACTATTACAAAATCATTTCTTATTTCTTTATTATTTCATTATTTTATTTACTTATTTTTCTTTTATTTTATAGACTTTCAATATATATATCTATTATTTTATAGACATATTATTTCATTATTTTATTTTATTCCATTACAAATCCTTAGCAGTCAACTGCTTTTGTAATTTGTGCGATTTCTTTGGCTTACTTTTCAGTTGATGAAAATACTTTGAAATTGTCATCCTATAGAAAAAAACAAAACCGAATACCATATATGAATAAAATTTTAGAGTTGGATACATTAAATGGAACCAATTAAGGTATCTCAGAAGCGCAAATTCGTGTTCTGCAAGAGTTTTCTATACAGCAAAGCTCAGAGATTTTCCCATCAATGTTCCCACGAGTAATGAAGTAGGAGGTAGTTCAAATTCTTCTTAAACTAATGTTTCGGGAAGAAGAGAGCAAATTAAATTTGTTATATGTAATATATATATATATATATATCAATGCAACGCAATATTTTTATGTTTGCAGTCGTATTATTGATGAATAAATAATTAGAAAATTAGTGTCATATTCACACCACTCTTGAATCCTGTTGATAAACAAATCATGATGACTAAGACACTCCAAAGAAAGATGACTAATACAGCTTATCCACCATAATTACCTCAGCTTCTTTCCAATAATATCAACTAATGGTGTCATTTCTGCTGAGAGAAAAACAAATCTCTTCTCCAAGTACACATTTCCACGGAAGGTATGTAGATTTATGATAAAGACTCTTCCGGTGTTGAATTGCAAATGGAAAAAAGCAGAAAACCATTTGCTGCAGATACTTACCATATCGCGACGGAATCTCTTCTTCTTTTCTCGACAAAGGATATTTAGATGAGAAGAGGCTCTGGTGTGGATATTTATAGCTTATCGCATTTGCAGCTTATTTAATGCTCTAGTAAACCATCCAGTTCCATTTGATATTAAGTTATTTTGTTTGAAGATTAAGATCGAAATGTGTGTCATAGTGAGGAACTCCAGCTTTTGCAAGATATATTTATACTCAGTTTATAGGAACAATGTTTAAGAATTGTTTATTTACTCATGTATTTACTTTTTCAATGTCTGATAAGAATGGGAAAATAATCCTTTTTCTTGCAATATACATTGCTAGATTTTTCCACATGCTTTGTAAATAAAGTATGTGTATTTATTTCAGTTTGTATTAATTAAAGATACTTCAAAAATTATAAATTTAGAATTGATGCAGTTTTTTAGAATAATATTCTGAAATAGCCATTTTTAGAAAGCCAGAATTCACATTGAATATCCTTTTATGGAATTATGTCAATGTTTTAGCTTTACGTTTGAGATGTTTAATCAAAAACCATAGTAATTTTCTTTCTTTTTATTACATTTGAGAAAGATTGTTATGTTGTCCACATAAAGTAATCCCAGTAGGAACAATACAAATTAACCTAATACAAATTAACAATAAATTACACTTTTACTATACATTTAATTAAACTGTATACCTTTATCTTCGTCCATAGATTTTCTACGAAATCAATGTAGATTTTTTATTAAATATTGGCCGTTTTACAGGGCATTATATATCTCAATTTATTTATCTAGACGATTTCATAAAGAGGGCATGTTTACATATTGCTCTTAACGTAAGTGTAGCCTTCAATTGTCGCCGCACATTATAGGTGCCATTTAAACTGATGCAAAAAGCACAAATGGACATCTTATCAATAGTATTTCATCAATAGACATCTTATCAATAGTATTTTATCAATAGACATCTTATCAATAGTATTTTATCAATAGACATCTTATCAATAGTATTTTATCAATAGACATCTTATCAATAGTATTTTATCAATAGACATCTTATCAATAGTATTTTATCAATAGACATCTTATCAATAATAGTATTTTATCAATAGACATCTTATCAATAGTATTTTTATCAATAGACATCTTATCAATAGTATTTTATCAATAGACATCTTATAATATGGCTATCGTTCAAAATTGAAAATTATTTCAGTGTCATGGACTATTCTGAAGATCAATTGATACGAAAAAAGTTGTCCATATGTCAGCTCAGAAACATGAGGGAAAGATATCCTTGCGGGTATTATACTTAACTAATTTCTTTTAATTTATTAAATTTTTATATTTCTTTTTTAAATTTAATTTTATATTTCTTTCTTTTAAAATTTATATTTCTTTAAATTTAATTTTTATATTTTTTTCTTTTTAAAATTTATATTTCTTTTAATTTATTTAATTTATTTGTTTTTAATGTCACCGAGCTCCGCATTTTCAAGAGACAAAACCGTTAACGAATGTAGATAACCGTCAGCAAATGACCCTTCCCCTCGTGGTTCGATTTATTGGAGGATAGCGCCACCAGTATGCCGTGAAGGATCTATCGGAATGTGATAATATCATGTGAATGGATTGATACAATTTATCGGATTTTCACATAGGACAGCAGTTCCTATCTGGGGATACGTGGCTGATATGGGTACTAGAAAATATTAATTTGGGGGGTACTTAAAAATAAGTAATGGCGTGAAAACGCAAAAAATATCAGTAAATAGTCGTATACCTAATAACTGATTAATTATTTGTTGTCATCACTAGCTCCGCCTGTTACCAATCATATCGCGCGATTATCCATGTGCCTTTCCCCTTCCTTCTTTCGTTCGTTCTTAATTATTGTTGTAGCCTCCTCTAACTGTCTTCGAGTTGCCGGCATTGACATTATTATGTATGGATAGATCTAGCTTCGTTATCGTTTTTAAGGTGATTATTTTAAAGTACTTAATTAATAATTTAATATTTTAAGTTATTTTATCAATAATGTTGAAGGATTCAAATGGATAAGTGGTTTAACGCTGGAGAGCTGCAAAAATCGATATTGTTTTGATTTGAGAAATTTTAAATTGGAATAAATTGAAAAACGTCAATCGTACCTTTGTTAGATAATATTGTGTGTGATGTATGTATGCAGGAGGCAATATAGCTGAAGATGCACAGCCTCAACTGCAACATCCAATTGCAACAAATAGCAATCCAGATCCTCGTTTAATTGCCTATGTTCTATTTCGTGATGGTATCAGCAATAGAAGAACTACTTTCCTGCAAAAATCAGTAGAATTCAATGCAACAACATTCGCATCACTTGTTATCTAAAAATTATTTTTTATTACCAAGGCAAACACAGACGGAAAAATTTCGACAGAATATGCACCGATGGTTTTCGTTCAATGTCTGGAACAGTATAAAGTACCCGAACAGTTGGATACAAAAATCTTCACGGTGTCAAAAAGAGAACCTCTGGCTTCCAAAAAATGAATCCTGGTCTGACTATTGGGCTAACGGCAGACTAACGGCTAACGGCAGTTGTAACAATATTAAGTTATATAAAAATGAGAATCCTAAAATCAAGCTTTACTGCACTGTGTAAAGTCACGGTTACAGTATATTCAATGTTATTTTATTGTGAATCAAGATGGTTATCGCATGGGAAATTTTTGTGTTTATGAATTAAGAAATGAAATCGCCATTTTTCTAGAAAGAGGGAGACCGATCCATAGCCGAGAAGTTTCTAGATGACTTATTTGTGAGGAAATCGAGCTACTTGGTCAGTTTTCTTAGAAATTAAGTACCTTGAATCTTCCATTCCAAGGAGCCAACACACATATGTTGGTTACGAGTGACACAGTTAATGCTTTTTGTAGAAAATTCATTTCTAGAGCCGAAAAGGAAAATGCCTAGAAATGCTAACACATGTGGATGAATGTGCTAAAACTTGTAAGACTTAAAAATAACATAACATTTTTTTAACCATTAAAAACGCTTTTTTAGTCATCCTGGAAAAAAAATTAAAAGTATTCTCTTACTGACGACAACTTAGAAGCAACGAGTAGATTAGGGATCTTTTTCAAAATTACTCCAGAAGGTTTCTCAACTGTCAAAGAAGAAATCTTCATAGATTTTACGGGGAAATTTAGGACAAACAAAAGACAATTTAGGAATAAATCATTCTTTGAATTTTGGGCAGGAGGGGATGATGAGTTTTTCTGCACTGAAAACAAGATCATTTCGCATACTATTACCCTTTTCAACATTCTCCCCTTTGCAAAACCAGATTTTCTGAGGTGGTTATATGTTATTTTTTTTTAATTAATTTTTTTCTAAAATTAAATATAAAAAAAGAACTCATATGTGTATTTCTAATATTAAACTTTCTTTCCGAAAACTTTGCTCTATAAGACAGGCCCAAGATAATCATTAATAATTAATAAACTTTGATTTTAATTTGGGAATTAATAAGTTACTTATTAAATACACTGTGCATTACTGGATACAATCCCTATTCATAAAGTGTACACTAAATCTGTATTTTTTATTTTTTTATTACGTAAGAATATATTTTATTTTGTTTTTCTTTCAATAAATTAATCATTTTTAATAAAATTTTCTTTTCGATATGCTAGCACCCACTCTTTTAGTGGGCCTGATAGCCAATTGGCTAGCTGTCTGGCCATTGGTGCCATTGGCTTCAGGTTCGAATCCTATCTGTGACATGGATGTTTGTTAGTGGTTCGAATCCACGTTAAACTGTAGGTCCCCTGCCTAATTTGCTCAAAGAATACACACAATAACCGTAGAGCAACGAACCAAATCAAACCCTCCCATTTAGTGTTATCACGCCTTTGGAAGTGCTCCGTATAGGTTGAGAATCACTGAGTTGCTGCAAAAAGAAAAGTTGTCTATGTATATTAAGATATTTATTTTCTTCATTTCTCAATTTATATTCATGTCCTATATGCAAATGTGAAATAAAATGGAAAAAACTTTTATAGTAAATTTCTGAAAAATAAATCTTTCTTCAACTTTTATAAGAACTGTGCATGGTAATCTGAAGAGGAACATTAAACAAAAGCTAAACAGGCCTCAAATAACACAATTTCAAGAACATTTTCGACTTGCAATAAAAAAGAATCATTAACAACAGAGCAATAACATTTAAAAAAAAAATTAAACTGAAAAAGAAATACGTCGCCTTTTAGAATAATTCCTGGTAACATCAAACCAAATTCACGAAAGAAACTAATTTAAGAACTGCTGCATCTAAATCCCCAGCGAGAATTCAATAAAGATTTCTTTAAAATTCCTTTTTAGAAAACAGAATCGTCTTTCCCTAGTCTCCGAAAGCTGGTTCGAATGGCCACTACAGACTTATAAAAAATTCCTCAGGTCGAAAACCGCTCAACTCTTGTTTTTTTGCGAATGTATTCATCCAACTTTCTGTAGGATTTTTCTTTTTTTTTCGCCTTCACGCTTTGCTGAAGGCATTGTCCATATTCTGTCCCCGTTCACAAACAGATAAAAGCCAGTGACGAATTGTATTCCCCCAGATTTAATTCAACAAGGATATGTTTTTCTACTCCATTACTTCCCATATAAAATATTTTGATGTTATTTTTTTTTTTTTTATGTAATAAGGTTGGGAATAAAATATATTTATGGATAAGATTTATTTTTTCTAATAAGCGACTTTAAACTCACTCGTATCTTAGTAGTAATGCAGGTTGCCTTGAGTAAAAGAGGTTGAAGGTTCATTTAATGTAACTTGTGATTAAGAATAATTGTACATTGGTGTACAAAGAATAATTGGTGTACATTGTGATAAAGAATAATTGGAGTTCATGATTATCTCCACTAATTCGAATTATCGATTTGATTCTGTTTCCATCTGATGTGATATTTCGATTACATCTGATAAATTGCCTTCTTCATATTATTAGTTTGCTAACCTAAATAAGTTGCATAAACTATTGAAAAAGTTGCAATAAAGAAAATAAAAAAATAGAGGACATTTTTTATCATTATCAATAATATCGCCAAAGTCTTTAAATTTAAGCCAAATTGGCAAAATATAATGTGTGGTTATCTAAATGGTGGAGTCTTCTTCAAAGGCGCAATAACCCCACGATGGGCCAATGCCATCTAGCTACTGGCAGATTCCGGATTTTTATGGTTTAGGGTTATCTGCCCTACGCTGTACAGTCGCAGTCCTATTGGACTGGCATAGACGGTTTAAAGTGTATTTCGAACCACTACAAACATCCATGTCACCGTCGTAATTCGAACCCGAAACCTGTGGTATCGAGCGCTTAGAAAGCTAGCCACTGGCCATCCAGCCAAAATGGCGTAGTACTGATAAATAGTATAGAATAATGAAGTAATAATGGTTGAGAAATAATAACTGATTTTATTTTTATTCGTGGCAATGCACGCTAGCTAGCTTCTTGAAAGAGGTTCCTTTCAACGTAATGTACAATTATTGTTTTGAAAATCTAGTAAACTTAGTATGCATTGTATTAGAAAATAATCCGAAGTTTTGTTGGTAAATAGTTCCTAGGGTCGGCTTCGAAGAGAATGTAAACAATCTGTATTAAAAGCTGTAAACAATCCTAACAAAATTGTGTGTGGGAGTAAACATTATTGTCTACTCTTAAACTAAACAGCAACTTATAAAAAAAATCACTATAGAGCCCCTTCAGAATAAAATAAAAGAAAGGGCATTACCAAATAAGAAAGTGGCTGCATTTCCCAAAAGAATACAAAAATCAAAAAGGAACAAAATATCGTAACAGTCCGCCAATGAAAACGTTTGGATGGAAAAATTCGAATAAAAACTGCAGAAGTGGAATGGAACGAACTGGGGGCAGAAAATTTCGTTACAAAACGCAGCGTTTAACAAATACTTCTTTAAATGTCACAACATAAGATGAAACTTGAACGGAATACTTAATAAAAAAAAGTAAAGGAATAAAAACTGATTGCTTGAAAAACTAGATCGTCGATTTTGCTGCCTTTTGTTCATGAAAAGTTCACTAGGTAGGAGATGGTTTGGTGGTTACAGTTGCTAAAAATGTTCTTTTTTAGCAACAGAATTCCTTTATTGTTGCTGTTGTTATTACTATTTTTTTTCTTTCTATAAGTTTATATTTCTTAGACTAATTTTTTTTTGTTCCTTAAGGTCCTATAAATGTATTTACACGAGGGAATAGGCTGTTCGAAAAAAACATTTACTAATCTTTGGAATAATGTTGAAGTATAACTTTAATTTTTATATAAGTCAATCATTTTGTTGTGATGAAAATCAGGAAACAAATTATGCATTTTTCAATAACTATTATTTACACTCCAGAAATTAATAATATTTATTTATATTTTGAAATATATTCAGTTATTCCAGTTTTTTCATCTAATAAATAAATATGGATTTCAATATTTAATTGTGAATAATATTAATTAGCAATATAATGAGAGGATGGGATTAAATATTTGCAACCGTCTGGCCATTTTCACATTTTTTTATTTATCATTGAACATGGCCACTTGAAAACTGCACACCACCATTTTATCCATCATTGAAAAAGACTTTTTATTGAACATCGGTGAACCTTGAACTCGACTTGTGCATATTCATGAACAACCCTCGACAAGTGCTGATGCAAAAAGAGATCGTCTTCCTAGATCCTTTTTATCTGTAACTAAATCACATTTGCTTGTCATATGGGAGAAAACCCGGACAATTCCCACCAGAAGCCTACTATCGATACGACATTATTTTCATATATTGTTTTAATCGCCATAGTGATTCCTAGTTTCTGAAAACAGTGACTGTAACAGATGCCGTCAGTGGCTATGAGTGTGGCTGATAAAATTATTACACAATCATTAAATATGGAAGAGTTCATTTTTATCACTGATCACGCCAGATTCGTCATAACAAAGTATACCTGTACCGTACTATACCGTACCACCTGTATCGAGTTCGAGTCTCGGCGGTGTCATGGATGCTTGTAGTGGTTCGAAATCCCATTTAAATCGTAAGTCCCGGTCTAATAGGATCGTAGAGCGTTGTGGGGGTAGGTTACCGTAGCATATCTTCAAGCTACACGCTACTCTTTAGTACTCCCCATCCGTGTGTAGTACTAAATGAGTAACAGCGGTGCAGCTCTTGCTTTTGACATAAAGATTAACTGTCTCTGTATTTCCAGTTGTATTCGAACAACAACGACGACAACTTATCAGTAATATCAATTCACGATATTAAGAAAAAAATGAAATTATTAACAAATTTTCAAGTGTTTTATATAAACTTTTTGATACGCGCTTTAACATGGGGTATTTTAAATTTAAGATTTCTTGAAGTTTAGGGCAAAGGCGAGTTGAGGGACAAATCTCTAATGTCTAATTATTTCTGAGAACCACGGAACTCGTGCTAGACAAACTAAATCATTCGAGGTGCATAAAATAGTAATAATGCATCGTTTTTGTGCATGATTTACAAGGCCAGACGCATGAAACATTTCGCTGCAGACTAAGCTAGTAAAACTGATTTACGTTTCCGGGCGAAAGATTATTGCTATTACTTTCTTGGTAAGCTGCGTGTCTTGAAATATAGCAGCAGAACATATCCAGAAGACTAGGATTTATAGCAAAATAATAAACTGCATTTATAACAACATACTTGACGAGAAAAATGTTTTAAATAATGATGATTTCTAATAATCTTTAAATTTAAAAATAAATAAGTTTTAAAAAAAAAAAGCCATACAATTATTTTTTTTAAAAAGTACAATATAAGGTGAAAATAATACGATTCTATCATGTTTAATATAAAATTTTAATATAATATTTCTTTAAAGAAGCCATAAAATAATTAACTTTAAAATTCTTTTTTTTGGTTACGTGAACACCTGCACGTGGGTACAAGTGAATAATAACCATGATGCTTCATGTGGTCGGGGCTTTAAGAGGAACAGAATTTAGGAAAGCACTTTCTCATTTAATCTCTTGTAGTAGGTATAGTGTAGTGTAGTGTAGTATAGTATAGTGTAACAAGTTCTCTGAAAAGCATCCTGAATTGCACAAGTTATACATTAAAATCTGACATTTGTCCCCTGGTACTACTGTTAACTCATCTGATTAATGAATATATAAGCCCTGTAATGTATCCGCTTATACTAGACCTATACTGCTTCAAGAAGTGGGCCACTTTCAGGATCATGGAAATACTTTAATTTTTATTTACAATCATTAATATATGTACAGAACTCTGGGTTAACATAAATTATTATTTACAAAAAAATGAAAATTTTGATTTATATTGATTTATTATTATTTGATTTATTTGAAATTTTAATTTGAATCACAAGTGCAGTTCACTCCAAGGTCGGAGTTCTCGAGTCTACGGCGAATCTACTCCAGCTTGTTTGCGACAGATCTTAATTATCACACGGCGTGGTACGAAACCAAAAGGGGCGCACTTTGTAAACAAATGAAAACTCCGGCGCATTCAGTCACTTTCAGAAAAAAAGAAAAACAACACTTGTCAACTCGTCGCAGAATTCTCTTGCTTCTTCTCCAAAAAAAAACCCCTTTAAGAAAATCTGTCAAGAAGGGAAGGGGTCAGCTTCCCTCACTTCTCATTCGTGTAGACAATTACTCGGCCCATCATGATGCAACAACTCATAGTGTAGTCCATATTACAACTCTGATTGTTTTGACCTGTGAAGGTTGCACGGACATTCGCTAATTTCATGAAGTCTCATTGTCCATGACACTAATGATCTGCTATCTGATTTCAGAGGCAGGTTATTCTCATTAGTACAAAAACACTAACTGCATGTAATGTAACTATCCGCAACACTGCTTATCTGGTGTCAAATTTGAGTGATAGATTGTTATTATGTACTTGTCAAAGAATAATACTAGGTTCCTCTCACCTGGGAAGAAATGCCACAACTCTTCACGTGGAAAAAAATGCTACAACCCTTACAATATTTTAAATTCTCTCATTATCTCAAACTATGTTACCTCAAGGTCAGACAATAACAAAAACTGAAACTCAAAACTTGAGATTTAAAAAATTTGAAATATCACCTATTCGTTGAAACAAAAAATTAATCCGATCCGTCAAAACTTTAATGACATCGTTTAACCACTTTAAAGGGGAATTTTTTCTTCAACATTTCGTACTCTGTTAAAAAAAAAAAAAGATCTCTGAAATTGCTGTTTTCCCACGTAATTCTCTTTAAAGCTCGTTAGAAAATTTCAATTTAAATCTTGACAGCTCTTGATTCCGTTCCCGAAAAAGTTCTTCATCTAATGAAAACAAAGGAGTGAATTCCAATAAACTATTCCCAATAAACTGGTTAGAATTTAATTTTACAGTTTTCGTTTTGGGTTGGGAAATGAAATATATTACCTGAAAGAAAACGAGCAGTGATTGCATAATTGAAACAAGCGTATGAAACATTTCATTTAAAAAATATTAGGATGATTTGCAATACTAATGGATTGAGATACTCGACTACCAAAATAATTTATAAAATTGTTTTAAGTAGTCGAACAAAATTAACTTTCATCGCTGATGTTTTAATTGGCAGTTTCGTGGCTTTGATATAGAATATGTTTTATGAAAAAATAAACATATGAAAAAAACAAGCATATGAAGTATTTCATCCAAACAAATATTATTATTATAATGATTTGCAAGACTAATGAATTGAGATATTCAACTGCTAAAATAATTTATAAGAAGTAAAATAAAAAATAATTTTTAAAGTCAATTCCTAACTTTCACTATATTGCAGAAAGTCCTTTATATATAATTGTCATTCATTTTTTTTAAGTTAGAAAATATCTCTCACACATACACACTTTCCATTTCTCTCACTCATTTATTCACACGTTTCATTTTCCATTTTGTTCCCTCCTTGACTCAGACTAGAAGACAGAATGAAAAAAAGAATCAAAAAAAAATTTTTTTCCAGCGATCTACACGCTTCGCCACTGACGGTATTTATTGCCAAATTTATAGCCTGCTAAATATCTTATAGAAGAGAAATTTTTTTTCTCCCATATAAACTAAAATGAATTAATTAAATTTAATGAATGAATTAATATTTGAAAAAACTGTATTAACATCAAGTGTCATCCACTACAAGTTCAAGAAAATTGCATTTGAACTTGAGAGGATGAATAAAAATATTTTATGAAGGATTGAAAATTTGAACAAGATATATATATATATACGGAGAGTGTAAACTAATAGTAGGAATTGAAAAAACTGTTTTAAGTGGTCGAACAAAATTAAATCTTATTGTTTTTTTAACATAAAGATGCAAAAAAAGTTTATAGGATTAAAATTGAGTTTAACTATTCTTTTAATTATACTTCGTAGACTTTTTACTTATTTAAAATGTAAGAAAAGATGTTTAATTAACTTTTTAACTAAACATATTCATTCAACTTTGAAAAAAATATATTTTAAAGGAGTAAGTCTCTCCGATTTGATGAATAGATAATTCTTTTATTGAAATGAATTTCCTGAGCTCACAAAGTGGATTTGAATCTAACTTTGGCTTGCTAATAGAAAGAGGATAATTTTTTTAATGAAATTTTTCTTTGCATTAGCGAATGCCAATCTTATAGTTTTGGAAAAATAAAATACCTTAAATGACGATGAATGGTAAAACTATCATTGGAAAAAAAAAAAACAATTAGCTTTAGAAATAATGAAGAAAAAAAGAAAGTGGAAAACAAACGATACTACTCAGCTAATACACGCCATTTTCAGCATGAAAAAGCACCATTTGCTTGACTCAAATAAAACATTTGCAGGAAAGTAGTACTTTGTTTACGAAAGAGAGCTGGCCTCCATTGCTTGTTTCAGCTAGCAGGAACAACAGACCAGAATATAGGATGAACAGTGCTATCGAAGGAAGAAGAATAACAATTTGTCTTTTTGAAGAAGAACACAATTGGTTTGTTTTCTTTGAACAAAGTTTACGAGTCGTTTAGCTTTTGCTGTTAATGATTAAAATTAAATCAATTCAAGCAAATTAAAACATTTATTTTTACAAAGATATTCTATACAGAATTTAAACAAATATTTTAGTGAATAATCATCCAGTAGTGGCTAATTAACCAATAACTTTTCACTTTAACTAGTTTTTTAGAACACAAGTCAATAGTTTTTAATCTAAAAACTACTTAAAGTGAACGGTTATTGGAACTCTTCAATACTTCAATACTATTATTAATTAAAATAATAGAGTATTGGAAAGTATTAAAGTGAAAAGAGTATAGAGTATTCAAAAGAGTAAATACGAAAGGAGTATTGAAGTTTTCGGGCAGTCAAGAGTAAAAAACACCAGTATCTTTTACAGTTAATCTTTTGTAGTATAATCAAACTGAGATCAGGCCATCAGGTCATAAAGAAATATTGTAAAGGTTCTTCCCCATCACCATTTTTTTCCCATTCATTTCCATCACCATTTTTCTCTTTTTGCCTTCGAAAAACAATATAGGTTCCTTTCAATTCCTTATGAAAATCACGCAAAATGATTCTATAAGCATACAAGAAAGAGTCATTCTTGCAGTGTGAAGGCCAGCAAGTAGTCACTTTTGCAGTGTGAAGTAAGAATGCAATCGCTAGCAGGTAGTCACTCTTGTAGTCACTCTTGCAGTGTGAAGTGTGAAGAATGCAATCGCTAGCAGGTAATCACTCTTGCAGTGTAAAGGAAGAATGCAATCGCTAGCAAATAGTCAGTCTTGCAGTGTGAAGGAAGAATGCAATCGCTAGCAAGTAGTCAGTCTTGCAGCATGAAGTTTGGTATTATGCTACAGGATCATTATTCTTGATTTTTATTCAGGGTTTTTTATTCTGCAAAAATAATATTTAGTTTCTTAACAGCTGCCAAACTTCAGCAGGTGGGGGTTGTATTGTCACCTATCAGATCATCAGGGTGGGCAGTCGACAAAAACGTTTTCAACTCCTAAATGCCGACTCCTGAGTAGCATTTTTTGTACCAATTCCTGCCTATTTTCCTTAATTTTATGTACTATGATCTTTAATGGTAGACTTGAACAATTTCTTCAATAAATTCATTGAACTTATTGAAGAAAATTGCAATGTGAAGTGTGTGAACTATTTATTTACAGAAACCCTTTTTGTATAGTAAAAATATTTTTGGAACTGGAAAAACAGTCTATACTCTAAATTTGCTTACAAAATAAGCGTGTATACTATAAAAATAACATCATCAGACGAACAGGTTTCAAGTATTATAGAATAACTAAAGGCAATCAAAAGAAAATGGTACATTTTAATAACAAGAATATACTACACTTGTAATGCAAACTCTTTTGATTTTAATGATAGAAAAGATTATATAAAAATTTTTCCATTGCGGAACCAAGAAAACTTTTATAACTGCTTGGTTTCCTACTAAAGTAAAAAGCTAGTACTAAAGTAAACAGTAACTTTCTTTGTTAGTGGTTGCATTATGGAAGGTTACGGATGAATTACCTTCATAACATTTAATTTTAGCATTAATACAAAAAAATAAAAGAAATTTTTATAAAAGAGTCGGGAGTCGGATTTTAAACCGACATCTAACTCCGACTCCCCACTTCTGCTTATCATAATGGATAATATTTTTCTTATGGCACAGTACATCGAAGGACCCCATATATTGATACACAGTACATTCTAATAAAGCACTAACTGTTTTTTCTAGTGATTGAATTATGGAAGAATACAGTTGTATTAGTTCCTTATCATTTATTGTTATTGTTGTCGTATCCCTTGAAGAGTACAAAAAAAAAAAAAATCAAATATCGTGGTGCTCCCGAATAATATTGACCAAGCCAACTGGAAGTATAAATCCTCTTCCGAAAGATGGTTCAGACAATGTATGTGGCCTGCAAGAGCTAGCCAACAAAAGACATGATGAGGGCAACCTTATATCCTTAACATTTATTTTAACATTAAATAATAAAATTTTTTATAAAAGAGTCGAATTTTTAAACCGACTACTGCCTCCGACTTCCCACCTCTGCATATCATAATGGACATATTTTTCCTACGGTGCAGTATATCGAAAGACCCTATATTGACACACAATGCATTCTAATAAAGCACTTTTTTTCTAGTGATTGCATTACGGTAATATACAGATGTATTGTCTTCTTATTTAATTTTAATTCCAAAATTTTCGAAAATAAAAAGCTATTATTATAAGGAGTCGGATTTTTAAACAGACTTCAGACTCCAGACTCCAGACTCGACTCCCCACCTCTGCAGATCATAAAGAACAATATCTTTCCTATACCGTAATACATCGAAGAATCGTCATTGGAAGCCGACTTCTTCCAGCCTGTTTGAAACAGTTCCTGAGTGATGGTTAAATCACTGTCTATTGAATTCCACGTTAAAGGAGATCCACTGGTTTATCATAAATCATTGTGTTGTAATTAATGCTAAAAACTGACAGAACTTTCATTAAAACCTGACAATTTCAAACAATGTTCTATCCCGTGAGAACTGTTGAGCAATCAAGAATAATTAAAACATCAATCTTTTTTAGTTAGTTATTTAATAATGTAATTTATTTGCGATTATGAATTGCTGTAATTGATTCTAATACTTTTCAGGTTTAGAAACATATTTCGAAAAGTCTATTGGTCTATTAAATTTTAAATTTATAGTAGACTTACGAAATAATATGTCGAACACGAATCTAATTCATTTTCATTGAACAATAGGCGATCAAATATATTTTCTTCCTCTTTATTGGTGAGCCCCTTCAGCCACATGGTGGGCCAAGGCCATCTTGGGGCAGATTTCAAGATAGTAAATGTTTTCTTTTTACAGGGTAGGGCTGTCAGCCCTACGCCCAACAGTCATTATAGAGCGGGACCTACTGTTTAAAGGGGATTCCAAATCATTACAAACAACCATAACACAGCCTGGACTCAAACTGGAAGCCTGTGGCACAGAGTGATAGAGCTCTAATCCTCGGCCATCAGACCCTCAAATATATATTTTTTTAATTATAATCGTATACCTCTTAAATATAAAAACTATCAAAAGAAAATATATTTAAAAATATAAAATGATAAAAAGGAAGGCAAGTTTATTAATTTTTGAAAAACAATAAAAACTAAAAAACGAAACACTTATTTTTAACGAATAATTAAAATTAATCACTTAGTTTTATGCATAATTTAAACCTTAAAAATCCAAATTTATGAAAATGAAAAAAAAAATGCAGATTGAATTATACATTTCAATTTTAAAAAGTTTTTGAAATGAATTAAATATGCGTGTAATAAATATCTTAACCAATAAAAATTAAGATTTAATAAAAAAAATATTAATATTCGTTTTAGTTTGGGGAGTTTTCAAACAAACGTGAACTACTTCAAACTATTTTCTTTGAACCCCGAAAGAAAGGCAATATAATTGGAATTCTTTACAGATTTATATCATCTTTTCAAAGGGAATAAAATCGAAAGAGGGAAAATCTCCGACAGAATTCTATATTGCTTACATCTCGCTGGGAATACGTTCCCAGCATTCCAAGAATGCTGTCAGGGAAATTTCCATTTTATTTAGAACCGCACAAGTTTTTTTCACTTTTCTTTTCTGTTCTGTTCTAGTTCTTTCCCCTTTTCAATATTTGCTACTGCGTCACTAACTGTCAAAAAAGGTTTTTTTTATTCTTACATTTCTATTGTTATTGTACATCGTGGATCTTGTATTCCATTTAAGTAAAGCACAAATTATTCATTGACAAGCGAGTGAAACACATTGGCTACATATCGTGTGATAGAAAACCTGGAAAGCTCAACCGTTTAAAAACCCCATCAAATCTCCTCGATTTTTGAAAAACAATGAGTGTCATGGACCACTCAGTGGATTTAAATCTGGATTCTCTATCATATTGCCATTGGATCCCGAGACTAGAAACTTCTTTAGTTAGTTGGATAATGAATTTTAATAGCTGGCTGCATAATGGATAGCTGGCTAATGGTTTTAATAGCTGGCTGCAGTTGTCTAATGGATTTCTTTGCATAATGGATTTAATAGTTTGCTGCATCTTGATTTAATAGTTTGGATTTAATTTAGTTTGTATTAGATTTAATAGTTTGCTGCATATTGGAATTAATAGTTGTCTGCATAATGGATTTAATAGTTGTCTGCATAATGGATTTAATAGTTGGCTTCATAATGGATTTAATAGTTATCTTCATAATGGATTTAATAGTTGTCTGCATAATGGATTTAATAGTTGTCTGCATAATGGATTTAATAGTTGGCTGCATAATGGAATTTTCTTTAATGAGCAGGTGAAAATAATTAAAAATAACATTTTCGTTGAAACAAGCTTTTTTAGAAAATTTGTCAGACTTGGAGTAAAATTATAAATTTTTTTGAAATGATTGTCTTTTATTATTAGAAATTATTTTTACGAAACTTTTTTATTCTAAGCGGAGACCTGTTGCACAGCTGCGTGCAGCAAGGCTCAGGTTCAAATCCACTGGAGACAACAGTTGTAGTCACTGTTTTCAAGAAACAAGGAAGACACTGGTGATTACGACAACATGTTTAAAGAATCTCTTTATCGATAGCAGGCTACTTGGCGAAAGCTTTCCAGATTTTTCTCTTACACAACACTCAAATGCAGGGTAGTTATATACTGTACCTGTAAGGACTCCCTAAAGTCAATGTCCTTCCCTCATCGCTCGTTGTTATATAGTCTGGACATAATTGAAATAACATATGGAGACATAAGAGTTGAAGTTGTTAGACATAAATAAAACACGTATACATAAATGAAACATGGGAACATAAATGAAACACGATTTAAGTTAAGTTAAACACATGTATAAGTTGTTGACTGTTAAACGTTAGTGGACATAAGTGATATATTTGGGCATAAATGAAATACATAAGTATACCTAAGTTGTTGACTGTTGGAAATAACTGAAACCAGGGCCGGATTTAGATGAAAAGAGGCCCTATGCTACCCTCTCTTATGAGGCCCTTTCACGTCCCATTTTAAGTTTGTAAATTACACGAGAGATAAAAAAATACATCATTAATGTGATATATATCAATATGTTAAATGAAACATGTTGTGATTTGGTACTCATCTTTAATAAAAAATGTGGCACGAATAATAAATAAAAAAAAAGTCGAGAATACTTATTTGGACATTTATTCTCAGCATTATATAATACTTTAAAATAACTACAAAGAAGCAAACAAAGAAAACATATTTACAAAGAAACAAAATTGAAATAATAAATATCTTTGCCAACGAAAATTAAATATGCATAAAAATAATCATATTTTCTATCAAATTAAATTAAATATATTCAATACATTGAAGATTAAAACAAATTCATTCAGATAAATTTATTTCATAATAACTCGAATTTAAAGTTTATGTATGAATTATTATGAATTTTAAGTTTTAAACTAAACCAAAAATGGAACTTTTTATTCAAACAAAATCCAGATCACAAAAAAAAAAATATCAAATTGTATATCATATTAAATATCATGTTAATAGTTATTTTATTTAAAACTGATTCAATACAAGTATACATTTAAAACGAAATAGTAGATTAGAATTTCTTTCTAAACTTTTTTTCACTCGAATTCTTCGATAAGTTCATCAAAAACTATTTTTCTGAAGGTTTCATTTTCGATGCACAAAATACTTAATGAAGACAACATATGAGCCTGTTGTCTGGGTCTGTTAGTTTGTCTGTTCCAATCTACACCAATCTATATTTTATTTATGCAAGAACAAACCAGAGCTCAACAGCATAAGGCACGTCAATATTTACCATAGCAATCAGTGAACGTATGAAACTACTTTGGTGCAATCTAGTATATACAAACAACAGACCCAATAAGCCGAACGCGTTGATCTTAACCAATATATTTTTATGTTTGTTTATGAGTCATATGTGTAGAATTTCTCCTTATTTTCGATTCAATGTTTTAGTGTTTACTGTTTTTAGAATAGTGACATTCTAATATTGCTAACAATTTGAATGTAGACCCTCTTGATCTTGAAACCTAGGCTGAAGCCTAGTTAGCCTATTGGAAAATCCGGCCCTGGTCTTGTGTATACCACAAACAACCTATTAATGGTTGATGGCGGAGGGCAGTGCATTTTTAGAATTTAGGACAGAATCTTTAGGAGGACAGAATTTTTAGGGGTAACATTTAGCTTTCGTATGGGAGAAAACTAAAATTTCCATCAGGCAGTCTGACTATCGATGTGAGACGATTCTACACTCATTGTCTCATTCGGCATCGAGTCTATTCGTTTCTGAAAGCAGTGAATTCCACAATTTCGCCAGCAGATTCGAACCTCAACTCTCCTTCACGTTAGCTCAGATAGTCTGACAATCACACACACAAGTTGTCAAAATCGCCTCGTTTCATAAAGCAGTGACGGCAACGGACATCGCCAGTGGATTTGAACCTGAGCCCTTTTGCACGCTAGCTGCAAATTTGATTACTTTGACACGAGTCGAACTTTTGCTTTGAGATTGAATTAATCCAATTGAATGCAGCAAAATTGTGATGAGAAAATATGACGGAAAATTGAGTTATAATAAAATATCCATTTACAAAATATACAGAATGTCAGGGAGAAAAAACCAAATATATTTCCCCACTTTCTTTTTGTGAGGATGGGGCGTTGGATTTTCAAAGTAAGAGAGTCAGGTTCAAAATCTCCTGAAAAATGAAGCAGGACCGTACAAATTCCCTTGTCTATGCCGGGGATGGACACGGTAAAGCCATAAAACCATTCCATTATGCTGCTGTTGGAGAGAGCGAATATCCCAGATGCTATATCTGGTAAATATTTGTTTAAAAATGCGATGTGGTAAAATAGGGTCGAAATTCAGTAGTGCATCCAGCATAATGCTGAATCTGCTACATATTTCTTTTTGAAATGTAAACGACTTAAGTCAAAGTGCCTGGCATTCGGAAACAATAAAATTTTTTACCATTATCTACTTTCTCTTTCTTCCTTTCTCTTTCATTCATTTTTTGTTCATTTGTCAATTTCCTAATTAATATGTGTTAATATCAGTAATTAAAAGCGAAATTGTAAAGTGCAGTTAATAGTAGTTGCAATAATTAAGAATGAAATAAGCAATATAACAAAATATTTTTGCACATAATCACCCAAAAACTGTGTTAAATAAAACTATATCACGATGACTACTACTACTACTACACCACACCACATCACTTTGCCTAGAGCTGAGTTGCCCCTTTACAGTTTGGGAATGATGTTGGTGAGAAGAAGTCTGATTGGGCTCTATGGCGCTCTACGGTCATATGAGACCGGGACCTACGACTTAAAGTGGATTCGAACCACTACAAACATCCATGCCCCCGCGATATCGACGACTGACGTGTGAGGACGACCGTTGGGTGTAGGGCTGACAATCCTATCCAATAAAAAGAAAATATCTCATGCTTCGGAATTTGCCAGTAGGCAGACGGCCTTGTACCACCATGGGTGCTATTGCGCAATTGAAGAAGAACTTTAAGGATGTGTATCAAATTTTGAAACTAGTGATAGATATTTGAACATAAAATGATAAATGTCAACAAAAACAAACTTTTTTCCCTTTTTTTTCTCTCAGAATATGCAAATTTCTTCAAATATTTCTGCTTTCATGCAGTGATCTTGGTATTAATTTTTTCTGCCACATTTATGCAGATACGAGGGAGTCACTTTCTGTTTATTTCGCCTGCTTTTTTAGCTTACGAAATTAATTTTTAATAGAATTATATTTTAAAAATAAACTATTCTACTAATTTATTAAAAAATTATTCCAAAAAAAAAAATCACCGACTTTAAATTCAATACAATGTTTATTTCGGTTATAAAAAAACCGGTTTCCCAATTTAATTATGATTTTAAAATGGTTACTAGTCTTATGTATAAAGAATTTGTGATTGTGCATGCATTTTAATGTAAATTATAAAACAAAATCGGTCAAAAAGCAAAAAAGAGGCCTTTGGGATATGGCGACTTTTAAGTAAAGCCAAGTAACATATAAGTCGCCAAATGTGGTAATGCGGGTTTCTTGTTCTTTTGTAATTCACTTCACTTACAATTGCAACCCGTTATTTGGCTGCGGTGAAAGAATTTTGACGGCAAATCACAACGGCCCCTATTCTGCAATTTTATCACAAATTTTTTTTTTTTAATCGGAAATTAATATATTTACAACATCTGGTTTTAGAATTTAAATGATTTGCCAAATGACAAAAAAAAAAATAAATAAAGATTTTTAGGTACTATTGAAGCTAATCATGTCTGTGTTAATGTATAAAAGGAATGAGACATTGTTATTATTGTTGAAATAGTAAACAATTGAAATATAGTTTTTAAACAATGTGATTGAAAGTTACTGTAACAAAGCATACTAACAATTTCTACAACAAAGATATGACATATTTTGTGTAGATTGCTTTAAAACGAGTTTGACTGCAAACGATTAAGTTTGATTGTGATAAAAATACGAAACTTTCTGCTAATATGGATGAGACCAGAGTCGTAAGTGTTGTTTTTTTTTCTGTTGGGCTTGGACTTTTGGCACAATTTTTTTTATGTGCATGATTTGTGGAGTTTATTTCACTTTTCCTTTTATGCTTTGTTGACGGCCATTACTATTAACGAAAATGGCGGATTGAAATTTTTGATTTCTGCCCTTGATAACTGGGTTGCCGAGATTATCATTTATCGTAATCGTGTTTTTGATTATTGAGAGAACTGATGAGCCTATTGATACTCCCAAAGCCGATTTTACTGATACTGAAATTGATATGAGTCAAGGTGATGCAATTATAACTAATGATGAAATCGACGAGGAGTTATTACCTCAACCTGAGTACATGTTAAATGGAATTTTCCCTTGTTGTAATTTTGTTGATTCAAACAACATGAATAATAAACCCATTATTTACTTTGTTACCAATTTTCCTAACGAATATCCCTTTCGAACTAGCAGCTATTTTTCCAGCACTACTAGTGTTCATTGCCACTGTGATAAATGTTCCGCTTAATTTAAACATGCTACTTAAAAATTACTTACTTAGTTCAGGCAAAACTTTACAAGTAAATTAATTTCAAAATTCACAAAAATTAAAATTAAATCCTTTATTAGAAAATTTCAAAATTAAAATTCTTGTTTAAGTTTTTTTTTTTGTCTGATGTAAAATATGAAAATTAATATTTCCCAAATTTTTAATATCTCAACTCCACAAATGATCACATTCGGATGCAACAACATTCTACCAGACCAATATACTATTATCTTCAAAAAGCTCCGCTGTCAACACACTGTTGCCATCATTTTACTCTACTTCATTGTCTACCTCACTGGAATAACATCTATTTACCAACAAAAAAAATCTGTGAGCATTGCATTACTTCACAAGCAAATATTCTGCCTGCGTCTAGCAATAAATTAACACTTTAATTTGATGAATGATTCTACTTCGGTCATCTTTTCCTGATTTGCACGAATCTCTCTTCTGTCGTCGACTTCTGCTGCTGATTCGCGCAACTTGTACTACTATCATTGACTTCCTCTGCTGCCATCATCTTCTAATAGTGTGACTTGTGCTGTCGACGTCTGCCACTACTGCCATCATCTACCACTGCTTGTGTGACTTTTCTCTGTTGCCAATGTTTCCAACTGCTGCCATCGTCTTCTTCTGCTGCTGCTGTCATCTTCTATTCGTGTCACTACTGCTACCATCGTCTGTCACTGCTGCCACCATCTAACACTGCTTCGTGTGACTTTCTCGGCTGCCAACGTTTCCAACTGCTGCCACCGTCCTTCTGTTTCTGTCATCTTCTGTTCGTGTGACTTCTGCTACCATCGTCTGTCACTGTTGCCACCATCTAACACTGCTTCGTGTGACTTTCTCTGCTGCCAACGTTTCCAACTGCTGCCATCGTCTTCTTCAGCTGCTGTCATCTTCTATTCGTGTCACTACTGCTACCATCGTCTGTCACTGCTGCCATTATCTAACACTGCTTCGTGTGACTTTCTCTGCTGCCAACGTTTCCAACTGCTGCCATCGTCTTCTTCTGCTGCTGCTGTCATCTTCTATTCGTGTCACTACTGCTACCATCGTCTGTCACTGCTGCCACCATCTAACACTGCTTCGTGTGACTTTCTCTGCTGCTGCCAACGTTTCCAACTGCTGCCATCGTCTTCTTCAGCTGCTGTCATCTTCTATTCGTGTCACTACTGCTACCATCGTCTGTCACTGCTGCCATTATCTAACACTGCTTCGTGTGACTTTCTCTGCTGCCAACGTTTCCAACTGCTGCCATCGTCTTCTTCTGCTGCTGCTGTCATCTTCTATTCGTGTCACTACTGCTACCATCGTCTGTCACTGCTGCCACCATCTAACACTGCTTCGTGTGACTTTCTCTGCTGCCAACGTTTCCAACTGCTGCCATCGTCTTCTTCAGCTGCTGTCATCTTCTATTCGTGTCACTACTGCTACCATCGTCTGTCACTGCTGCCATTATCTAACACTGCTTCGTGTGACTTTCTCTGCTGCCAACGTTTCCAACTGCTGCCATCGTCTTCTTCTGCTGCTGCTGTCATCTTCTATTCGTGTCACTACTGCTACCATCGTCTGTCACTGCTGCCACCATCTAACACTGCTTCGTGTGACTTTCTCTGCTGCCAACGTTTCCAACTGCTGCCATCGTCTTCTTCAGCTGCTGTCATCTTCTATTCGTGTCACTACTGCTACCATCGTCTGTCACTGCTGCCATTATCTAACACTGCTTCGTGTGACTTTCTCTGCTGCCAACGTTTCCAACTGCTGCCATCGTCTTCTTCTGCTGCTGCTGTCATCTTCTATTCGTGTCACTACTGCTACCATCGTCTGTCACTGCTGCCACCATCTAACACTGCTTCGTGTGACTTTCTCTGCTGCCAACGTTTCCAACTGCTGCCATCGTCTTCTTCTGCTGCTGCTGTCATCTTCTATTCGTGTGACTACTGCTACCATCGTCTGTCACTGCTGCCATCGTCTTCTGCTGCTGCTGTCATCTTTTATTCGTGTGACTTCTACTACCATCGTCTTCTGCTGCCATCGTCTTCCATTGTTGCTGTCGCCTGCTACCATCGTGCCACTTCCTCTACCGTCGTCGTCTTCCTCTGCTGCCGCCGCCACGATGATTTCGAAAGAAATACCTTTTGCCCTCTCTGATAGACTCTCTTCAAAATGACAAAGAACTTCTTAAAATTATACAATGAACATTTTTGCTTCTATCTGCATATATGTGTATTTTACTGAATTTTTATATTTTCTACATTTATTTTTATAGTGCTATTTATTATATAATACAATAAAATTTCTCCTCAATGTTTTGGTTTACCTTCTTCATTTATGTAACATTTGCTTTTGCACATTTCAAATTTCTCTAATTATGTATAGCCACTTTGTAATTTAATGAAAAACAATAAAGAGTTTTCTCAATAAAAAATATATTTGTCGTATTATTTCCTTTTTATTATTATTATTTTTTGTGAAATTTTTATCAAATTATATACATTAATTTTCATGAAGATGTTATGCACTTCGTATTTGCTATTTTTGCCATTCATTATACAAGGAGATGTCTTCTGGAATAGCAGATATACCCATTTTTAGTTTTAAATACTTTTTTTTTTTAGGTCTTAAAAGTCATATAATAAATATAAATTTATATATTATCATTAAATACATAATGTAATTAGGGCCGGATTTAGATGAAAAGGGGCCCTGGGCTATTCCTCTTATGAGGCCCTTTCACCTCCCATTTTTAAGTTTGCAAATTCTATGAGAGATAATAAAATACATCATTACTGTGGTATATATAAATATGTTAAAATGAAACATTTGGGATTGGTACTAATCTTTATAAAAATGTGACACGGATAATAAATAAGAAAAAAATGCGAGAACACTTATTTGGATATTAATTCTAGTATATACAAACGAACAGTATATACAATCTCAATGCATATCTTAGTATATACAATGAGCCAAACGCGTTGATCTTAACCAATGCATTTTTATGTTTGTTTATTAGTCATGTGTGTAGAATTTCTCCTTATTTTCGATTCAGTGTTTTAGGGTTTACTGTTTTTAGAATAGTGTCATTCTAATTTTGCTAACAATTTGAATGTAGGCCCCTCTTGACCTTGAGGCCCTAGGCTGAAGCCTAGTTAACCTATAAGAAAATCCGTCCCTGACATAATAGACCCTGACATATAAGCTCTTGGCTGCTGAGCATAAGTTATCAGTTGTTGGATATCAATGACATGTCTGGCTGCTGGATATAAGTGAAACATGTAAGTGGGCATAAGATATTGCTTGTTGGACATACTTTTGTTGACACTCGTCGTCGTATATAAGGGAAATACGAGAACTATCAGCGTTAAAAAAAAAGAATTGGGCCCATTTACATTCTTAATTGATGGTCAATAAGCCCTAGAAGCCTGTTAATTAATTTAAAATTATACAAATCACTTATCACATCATTTTGATGCTTCAACGTTGGTCTTTGTAGTTTGGAAAAAATACCCTTAAAAATGCAAGAGATTCAATTTCTACTTCATCTCAAAGATGTTTCAACATAACTAATTTAACATGAATGTGCCTGGTCTTAACACGGGACTTTTTGTTGCTTGGACTGAAGCGACCTGTAGAACCTTCCCTAGATCACCGAGACCAGGGAAAACTACCAAGATCCTCTATACTCTTTTTTACGAAATAATATCAAAGCAACAGTTACAATATGCTATCCATTCAAATACCCTTTTTGATCGAGTATACAGACTAATTCAACAAGGACGAGAAGTTACCAAATCCATAGAATCATTGCATTCATGTGTTCCGCCCACAAAATGTGTTGTCCTTGTAATATGATGTACAAAAATTTAGTTTTTCCTTCATTTTGTGAGTGTCATATAAAGTAACAATAAATGCATTTAAATGTGTATCCTCAAGATTGATCAATACGATTGTGCCATCGTGAAATAACTAAATTGTTTTTTTTTTTTCTATACTAGATAAACGAACCGACAATTATCTATGCATTAGTACTGCTGGTACTATGCTGAAGCCATGCATCCGGCTGCATGGTACTTCTATTTTTCCAAAAAAGCAATTTGCTTACCGAGCTTGACATCTAATACTTTTTTTTGCCTATTTCGACTGTAAAACATTCACAAAGAGTTTGTTAATGCAATGATTCTACGGAATTTTTACTTTCATATACTAGAGAATTCGAATTTGATCCCTTCTACAAGCATTTTCTGTCCCTTTTACCACAGAGCTATGAATAGGGCTGTTATGATTTTAATAGACTTAATAAAAATAATAAATTGTTATTAATAAAAGAAATGTTAATTGAAAAATAAACAAATTCATTAAGTAAATTTTGAAACACATTCCTGTTTCTGTGAAGTTTTTTTATTTTGGCATAGCCCGCGTTAGAATAACACTGAATAATTAATAAATTTTCTATATAACGACTGTAAATTCCCGAATATAATCCAAATCGTGTATAAGCCGAGAGTGCGTTTTTTTTCGTCAGAAAAAAATGTACGGATGTTCAAAACCCGAATATAAGCCGAAAGGAAAAAAATTCATGTAACATTCATTATTTACAGTACTCTATTATTATTTCTAACATTCTAATATACATTTTGGTACTTTTCTGTTAGCTAAATATAAATTTCACTAACAGGAGATTTTTTTTTTTTTTTTTTGGCGGCAAAGCAAACAAAGCAACAAAATAGCAATTTTGAAAATAAAACAACTCATTTTCGTACGAATAATTCATTCAATTTAAAATTAATTTTATTTTCATATACTTAAGATATATTAATTTAAGAAATAAAGATGTGCTTTTATTTAGCGAAGTTCGGCGATTTATCATTTGCATCCGGTTAACATGGAAGTACCTGCGATTTTTTTTTGTAAGGATGAACGGATATAAGTATATAAAATATATAAGTCGACCCCGTTTGTTAGCGTTAGAAAATTCTCGGCTTTTACACGAAAATATCGAAGGAGAAAAAAGAACATTGGCTGCCAGGAAGATTTTTAGAAGTAACTGCCTCGTGTATGGGAGAAATTCCGAAAAACTCCACCAGGCCGACATTCGACGTAAAACGCTTTAAATATATTGTCACAATGCCATCGAGTCTCTGCGTGTTTGATACAGAACTATTAACTACATTAAACTTACTAAGAAAGTAATATTTTCATTATTTTTATATATTTCATGAGATTAAAATTTCAAAAAAGAAAGCAAGTGCATTAAATTATCAGTGTTTTAAAAGAAATTACGCTTTCATGTTGGACCCCATTCACAACACTGTTCGGGCTGTTGGCTGTCTGCTACATCTCTGCTTCAAAGAACTGAGAAATGAAAGAAGAAATCAGTATCTCGGAACCGTTTAAATTGTGGGGGGGGGATATAGTACTGAATAGGAAATATACTGCAAGGGGGCAGGGTGGGTTACTGCTTGGAGGAAATATGTTATTACGAGTTTTTATCAAATGTTTGAAGCTGACGTTGACAAAACGGGAAATCCTAAAATATAACATTAGGGATCGAGATGGAGCTGGCGGCTGAAACTGCCAGGGGGCAGAAGTTTCAATCATGCTTTTCCAGTTCAATGATTATTTGCTCGAGGTAAAAATTTCAGAACTCAAAAAAGTAAAACTTATGAATTTGTTGCGAACCAAATTTTGTAACTTCCATGTTCATGTTCATGTTTTCTTTTTCAAAAAAGGAGAAAAACAATCTAAATTAATGGCATTTTTTTTTTATCCAAGAAAGAAATACTATGTGTATTAAAACAAAAAATCATTCCAAAGTATGTTTCTAGTCTGGCAAATTGATATAAATGTAATGCCACTCTGCATTAAGGAAAAAAAAGTATCACGTTTACATGATGTATATCACTGATTGACCCTTTTTTTATATGCATTGATTGACCATCCAGTCTTTTCTTAAATGTCTTAAATATCACGAACTGCAACAGGTTTACAATCTCTAGCCTTGGAGTCTACAGTCTCTAGTCTTGGTTGCAAATGTTTGGTAAATTTATTAATTTTTTTACTGTTTTTTTTCAATATTATTATTCTGGATATTAAAAGTTATGCTTGTGATTGGAAAGCTCTAATCAGATTCAAATATTTTACAAAATTTGGCATGGAACAATTAATTTAGTTGGTAAAAATCGTAAAATATGTATGCGGGGTGTGTCGGCCACAATGCAGCAGATCAGGTGGTTCGTGCATGATGGTGCACCACAACATTTTTCTATCGCGATGCATAATGACCTCCATATTGCTTATCCCAGCAGAAAGGCTGGGAATGACATTTTGAACTGTTGTTTATGACATGTCTATGGTGGACAACGACGGATCTCATAGCACAAATTGTCTTATCAGATATCAACAGCACTCCCACATTGTTGAGTTCGTCTGACTATAGATTATCTGTCTCTGTCGTCCGTGAAATGCTGTTCGCAGCTTTAATTTCTAACAATTATTGTAATCATTTCTTTTTTATCTCCTTTCTGCCATTTAATTAAGTACTAATGGCTGTATTATAGTCACTCTGTCGAGTAAATGTTTTTTGTGCTTATGATTGTTCTGTCCCTTGTTCTTATTCCTATTATTATATTGTCTTGTAATTATTATCATTGTACTGTCTTGTACTTATTTTTAATTATCGTACTTCGTTTTATACATACAGGCTACGTTATAATCACGCTATAGAGTAAATATTGTGTTTATTATTGTACCCTCTTTTACTTATTTTGTAATTATTGTACTTCATTTTGTATGCCACAGGCTATATTATAATGAAGCACTTGATTAAATGTTTTTGTACTTATTATTGTGCTGTCTTGTACTTAGTTTTTTACCGTCTTTTACTTATCTTACATTGTACATTACAGGCTGTGTTATAAGCACGCTAGCAAACAAATGTTTCTTTGTGCTTTTTATTATACTATTTTGTACTTTTGTTTTGTGTTTGTACTCGATTTTGTACACAACAGGCTGTGTTGTTATCCTGTTGTCATAGGTGTTTGGTATATTTAAATTTAGTATATATTTATTCCAGCTCGATGTCATTACCTGTATAAATATTTCAGCAGTTTTCACTGATGCTGCGTGATTTGCCTTTCCATATCTTAATATAAAATTTTATTCTTCTTGATATCTGCTGAATTTTTCGCCACTTCCAAGGGACATCCTGTATACCTATGTAAATGCAGTAACGACAATCACAAGTTTATTGTGCTATTACAACAACGAACTGCAGATAATAGAAAGTGACATGATGCTTTCAAAACTCTTATCCCATGTGCAAAATATAAGGCCATTTTCAGAAAAATTGCAATCAATATTTCTTTTTTAACATCATCAAATTTAGAAACAGCCATGTTGAAACCAAATTACAAATATCGCTATTAATTAGCGTTATTAGATGATTGCTTAAATGCTTAAAATACAGTTTTAAAATAATATGAAAAGCAATTTCAAAATTATTCTTTTTATTTTATTATTATTATTATTATTATTATTTAAAAATGAGTGGTAATCTTACTTTTGGTAATTTTTGCTTTTTATTTTAAATCGATTGAACTCAACGTAAAAGTTTCTCTTTAATTTAACTAGTCAATAAAAATTATTATACAGAAACAATGACATAATGTACAATATAAAGGAAATGTCAAAATTCAACACAGCTCATTACATATTTTTGCCCAACATGTTTTGTCCACCTAGTATATTTCTCACAATAAAACTTTTACTTCATAAAACAAACTATTGAATTAAAACAAAAATTGTTTCAAAAAGAATTTCAAACCAAAGAATATTACAAACTGCAAACAATTAAATATAAAATTATGACATGCATAAATAAGTATCAATATTGAAGTGAAAGTTATGTTTTAACACAGACGGGGAAACAACATGAGATTACAACAAAGTAAGGCTTAGAAATTTTAAACTTGAGCATCATTTAAGCGTAATTGCCTTTGAGACCAACGACCAAGAAATGAAATATGAGTCTCCAGTAGCCTATTTGATAACTGCTCATAAATTTAAACTTCCCTGTCTCGTAAAATTTTGAGGTTAAACTGTTTTGCTGAAGAATTTATGCATTATGAATTTAAAATGTTTTAACAAGTTTCAGACACATCTCTGCAGATATAATTTAAGTAAAAATTGTACTGTAGAGGAACCTTAAAATTGCATTTGTTATTTAAACTGACATTACTCAAACTAAAAGTGGAATATAAAACTGAAAATGCATAATATTAATCTAAATCTAATCTAACAATATATCAAAAGTATTAATTGTTAGATAATTAAAATTATTAGTAGTTAAAGTAGCATTTTTAATTTAAAAAAAATTCACTGATATGCATTTAATTTTAATGACTTAAAGGAAATAATCTAGTTATTGTTAAGTATAGCTTTTAAAACTTATAGGACAAGTATTTTAAATTTTGCAATTTCTATATTTGTATATAATCTTAAATCTTCATAACGCAGAATTTATTTAAAATTTATTTTTATTACATTAAAAACTTATTATTTATATTATAACGTTAAGTATTCTTTTAAAAACATCTATTTTTTATTAATTTTACAAAAATAGTAGTAGAATCTTTTAAATATAAGATTTTATAATTTGATGCTATTAGATAAAAATTATATGGATTAGGTAGGTATATTATATATGTATGTTATTATATGGATTAGATTTATATGTATTTTTAAAATCAAAAACTCAAAATGGATCCAATTTCTCTTATAAATTTTATTAACATATTTAGTAATTATATTTGATTATATTTTCAAAAACAGCAATTGGAATGCACTATAGCGTGAAATTTTAATAAAAATTGTCATTTAACAATGCATTGATAGAAATTGCCAGGCACAAATTTTCAAAAAATTATGTAATTTACTAATAATTTTACACGATAAATAATATAGAAGATTAATATGTATATATCTAATATGTATATTTGATTTTTCACTTCGAGTTGATAATCTGAATTCGTCATTTTAATCACCAATTCTTAAAAAATATAATTTATTAATTAAAATAATTTTTGGAAATATGTACACAATTTCTATTCCTTCAGAAAAGGGAGAAATACCGTTATTCCGTCATAAATTAACTCAATTATTTTTTATCAACTATTAACTAAATTATTGATATGGTTATTTCTGAATCACTTATTGACTTCCAGTTTTATGAAAATTAATTGCAAACATGCTTAAAACATTTGCTTATAATTTTAAATGTCGAGTTAAAGGACGTTTTTAAATAAATTAGTCAATTATGTACATTTTTCTTGAGAAAATTGATACTGATGCACATAAAACTCTATTCAACGACATTGTATTTCTCCATAAGATTTTCATTAATTTTTTACTATTTTAGCATCAATGCATGCTAAAACATTTAGCTTCCGATTCCAAAATTTTGCTTTCATATGAAATTATATTAAAAAAAAAAATCACATAAAGTTTTTATTTTAATATCAAATTATTTTTGCCACAATCACGGAAATCTTTTATAAATATATTTCATACAAAATCCTCTTTTAAAAATATTTTTCACACCAAATCATTTTTAAAAAAATTCCCACACCAAATTCTTTTTTTTTTTTTTTTAATTTCCACACCAAAACATTCTTTTAAAAAATTTCCACTGCAAATAATTTTTTTTTTTTTAATTTCTACACTAAATCATTCTTTTAAAAAATTTTCACCATCATTTTTTGAAAAAGAATTTCCATACCAAATAATTTTTTAAAAAAATTTCTATATTAAATCATTTTTTTTTAATTTCCACAATAATTCCTTTTTTGAAAAAATGTACTTTTTTGAAAAAATTTTTTAAAAAATTTACACAACAAACCTTTTGACAAAATTCCTACACTAAATCATTCTTTTAAAAAAATTTCCACATTCATTTTTTTTTTTTTTTTTAAATTTCACTCCAAACCTTTTTTTTTTTTTTTTCCAAAAGTTCTATATTTAACCATTTTTTTTAATTTCCATACCAATTCATTTTTTAACAAAAATTTCCACACCAAATCATTTTTTAAAAAAAAATTTCCACAACAAATCATTTTTTAAAAAAAAATTTCCACACCAAATCATTTTTTAAAAAAAAAATTTCCACACCAAATCATTTTTTTTTTTTTTTTTTTTTAAATTTCCACACCAAAGATTTTTCATGTCAGACCATTTTAAAATATTTTTATACCAATTTCACAACATTATTCAATAGTTCAAAAGCAGCAAACAATTCCAACTAAATAACAGAAATATTAACTATATTACTAATATTATTAATACATAATTATTTCAAGACTTTTTTTAACTTATTTACTAACAACACAAAAGAACGAATAATTTAATCATTGGTTGAATACTTTAAAGTACGAAACAAGCGACAAATAAGTATTTCTCTTCTCTAAATGACATCTTTAAACAGACGCTCAAACAAAACCAAATCGCAGACAGCAGCAGTGATTGCTTCATAATTACAGGAAAAATCCCATTCACCGCTGACTAGCATCGCATAATTATCGGGGCAAAACTGAAAAACAATTCAATATCAGTGGTCAAATATCAGTGGCGCTATTGAATTTCTTTCCGAAAGATGGGTTTTCCGAAAAAGAAAAAGTTCGTCTTCACGTAGAGAAAATTGCTATTGATTTCCGGGAAACCAGCAAGGATAACGAATATTTGCATAAAATTAATTAATCTGCAATTCATAAAGTAGCCTGGGCGTTAATCGGGCTAAAAATCTCCATTGTTCTGGCCGACTAAAGAATTGCTTCTTTTATTGCACATAAATTGCGGATATAAAGTGTCCATAGATTTAGTGGGAAGATAAAACGGAATCAATGTTCCTGATAATGAAGGGCAGCTCATATCGATGAACGGCGCTTGTAGGGAGAAATCTAGAAAAAGAGTTTCCAAATCGGAAATTCATTTATTACTTGATGGCGTCGTTACAAATAATGAAAAAGATACTGTAGCCAATTTGTTTACAAGGAGAATCAATTTTTCAACATGCTTTTAGAACGCCCTTTTATTATCGAAATTTGCTTGTAATCATTTTTTCGTTATTGTTAAAATAATAACAAAGTTCCATTACTAATTTTAATTTTGTTTTTACTAATTTTAATTATAGACGACACATAATAATTTTTAATAATATCTAATTTTCGAAGCAAATTAAGATGGGTTTTCCATTGAAAATTTTCTTTTTTAATTGCGTCGAAAATTGGGTCGTATTGATCATCTCCCTGTGAGCAGCCAAATTTTTTTAAAAAGTTTTCCAAACCAGATCTTTTTTTTTTTTTAATTTTCCATACCAAATCATTTTTTTTTTTTTTTTTTTTTTTTTTAATTTTACACACGAAAACATTTTGAAAAAAATTTCTACCCAAATTCTTTTAAAAAAAAGAATTTCCACATCAAAACATATTAAAAAATTTCCACACCAAATCGCTTAAAAAATATTAAAACCATTTTAAAAATATTTTTATAGTAATTTTACAAAAATTATTCAATCGTTCAAAAACAGCAAACAATTCCAACTAAATAATAGAAATTTTAATTATATTACCAGTAATAATACATAATTATTTTACGTGTTTTTAAATTACTAACAATGCAAAAGAACGAATGATTTATTCAAATGTGGAAAATTTTTAAAGTACGAAACAAGCGACAGACAAATATTTCTCTTCAACTAAATGACTTCTTTAAACAGACGCTCAAACAAAACCAAATAGCAGACAGCAGCAGTGACTGCTTCAAAATTACAGGAAAAATCCCATTCACCGCTGACTTGCACCGCATAATTATCGGGCGAAACTGAAAAGCAATTCAATATCAGTGGTCAAATATCAGTGGCGCTATTGAATTTCTTTCCGAAAGATGGGTTTTCCGAAAATAGAAGAAAAAGTTCGTCTTCACGTAGAGAAAATTGCTATTGATTTCCGGGAAACCAGCAAGGATAACGAATATTTGCATAAAATTAATTAATCTGCAATTCATAAAGTAGCCTGGGCGTTAATCGGCTAAAAAATCTCCATTGTTCTGGGCGACGAAAGAGTTGCTTCTTTTATTGCACATAAATTGCGGATATAAAGTGTCCATAGATTCAGTGGGAAGATAAAACGGAATCAATGTTCCTGATAATGAAGGGCAGCTCATATCGATGAGTGGCGCTGGCATTGAGGAACTGGGAAAAAAAATTCCCAAATCGTAAATTACTTGATGGCGTCGTTACAAATAATGAAAAAGATACTGTAGCCAATTTGTTTACAAGGCGAATTCATTTTTCACCATGCTTTTAGAACGCCTTTTACTTACGAAATTTGCTTGTAATCATTTTTCGTTATTGTTAAAATTATAACAAGTTTTCATAATTAATTTTTACTTTGTTTTTTAACAATTCTAACTATAGATGGCATATAATTAATTTTTAGTTGTTCAGACGGAAGCAGCAAATTTACCAATATTGGAATTTTAAATTATATGAAATATTAAGTATGATAGAACATCAAAGAATCTTAAACAAAAGATTGATAAATATAGAAAAGAAAACATTTGAAAAAAAAAAATTAAATTTGGAATTAATACAATTACAAAAGGCTCAAAAAACCTATTCCTTGTTAACAAGTTCGCAAACATCAGATGGCCATTTGATTTTTTTTTTAACTTTCAGTTATTTTCTTCTTTTTAGTTTAGTCAAAGAGTTGAGCAGCTGAGAAATATAAGTTCAATATTCTTTACGCGTTCACAAATATCAGTGGAGCATAGATGAAATCTATTCACATAGAAATTAATGATGAAAGGTCCAGTTATAAGCATAATTATTCTGAAATTGGTGAGAAAATGATGAGTGAAACATTTCTGATATTCCTTTGTAATATTTCTTTGATATTTGTTTTTTACTTGTAGAATTCATCAAACAACTTGATAGTTTTTTTCTTTGAATGTCTTTGTTGCCAGTAATTTGTTATAATTTTAAAAACAAGGTTTAAATTCCCGATTTTTTTACAGCAAATGAAACACCAGAGTTTTTCTCGAAGTAAACTTTTACTCAATCATCTAAATGACTGTAATCATTTTAGTTTGGTATTTTAAGTACAGCAGTTTCTTGTCTATAATCCACGGATATACAGGGTGATTCATCGACCATGGAACCTACTTTGAGGAGCGGTAAAGCTTAGTAAAACATGCATAAATGTGCAGTCTTATTTAGATCATTTTATAACCTTTCTAATTAAAAATATTAAAAATATCAGTAAATAAAAATCTATTTTAATCCTAACTTTTGCGAACGGTTGCTACAAAATCTAAATTGTACAAAACACTAAAATCCTTATTTCATTTCTATCCAAGTTTTTTTATTATACAATATTTTTTTTTTTATATTACAAAGAAATTAAATAGATAATTTCGATTTTTTTCCCCTTTTCATGTCCAGCGGACCAAATGCAATGAGTACATGCACCTCATGGTCTTCGCAAATCTGCGCATCTTTGGATAACTCAAAATTGCTTAGTTAACAATGACCGCTCAGGTAGAAATTTAGAAGTTGTTAGGTGACAATCCAGAAATGTCTGCTGAAGATTACCTTCAACGGTTAAGACGTTTTAAAGGCATTTTTAGAGAGTAAAAGGGCTTCTTTGTCAAACAGAAATGCAATTATTCTTCAATAAACTATAACAATGCTAAACACCACATTATAAGAATGGCCTGCAGAAGAATTTGACTGTGAAATTATGCTTCACCCACTCTTTTCATTCGACCTCGCTCCAACAGGTCGAGCGAGTGCTACGCACACATTAGTGCATGACATTTGATCAGAATAATCATTAACCTAAATTCAAATGAAAAAATTCTGATGGAGTTATAACTACACATCATCCACTTAGAATTTCACACTGGACAAGAAATCAAGTATCATTTGGATGTATTATGATCAACCAATTGTTACCACATCAAGATTAACTTTTATTAAAAAGAATACAATTTTTAATGAAATTAATTAAATTTTAAAAAATGGACAATTAATTAACAATTTATCAAATTTAATTAATCTTTAAAAATTAATTAATAACTTAAAATTAATTAGCTTTTTGATTTGCTTCATCTAGTTTTTATTTTTACAAAATTTTGGTCATGTGTCCGCTATTTTCGAACACTCTGTATGTAAAGATAATGAAAATATCATCTTCAAAGTGAATAATTATCATTTAAAAAAGAATTGATTCTTAGAAATAGATAAATTGTTTAAATTATTGGGGTATATATCTTGTGTGACTTTTATTAACTTAATGACTTTAAATTTAATTAAATTCAACTTAAATTTAACTTTATTAACTTGGTCACTTAAATTTATATAAAAATTTTTTAAAGGAAACTGATTTATTAAAAAGTTAGCAAATTGAGACTAGTTCATAAATCAAAATTTAACGGAAAAAAGATTAGAATAATGCATTTAAGGCATAATTCATACTAAAAATTTTTAATACGCTTAAATCTAAACTTTATTTAAAAACATAATTCGTTTATGATTTTCTGGTTATTGCGTGTGTGTGAATTGAATCTAACAGAGTACTGTGTTTTGTTTATGTTTATTATTTATGCTTTATAAATTCAAATATAGTTTTAACTTATACTTGCGAGAATTCAAATCGAATTTAAAATATGTCTAAAAGCTTTTAACCTTTCGATCCTTTTTAGAAAACACTTTCTGCAGCCTGTTGATATTTTGAACATTTTTATATGATTTACGTTTACCTAGTTGCCAGTAAAGGAAATATTTCAAAATATATATAATAAAAAATATTTCAAAGTACATATTTCAGAAAACTTACACATCTTTTTAAATGTATCTCAACAATCTTCGCATAGATAAAGCATTTATATGGATTTAAATATATATATATATATAATTAATGTTATTATTAAAATTATGTATAATAATATATTTAGAGCATTTATATGAAAAGTTGTAATGTTGTTTTTACAAGTTAGTTCAACGGAAAATTAAGAATTATAATTTCACTTTCAATTTGTCGTTTATTTTTCTTTTATAAGAACCTAAAATACTTAACCAATTCATAAAAAATTATCTAAAAAAATTGCATGTTATTTTCATGGGGTAAAAATTAGAATTCTTTGCAGAGATAAAGCATTTATATGGAGTTAAAATTACGTTTATTATAATTAGTATTATTAAAATTATATATAATAATATAACATTTATACGGAAAGTTGTAGTGTTTTTTTTACAAATTAGTTCAACGGAAAATTTAAGAATTATAGTTTTACTTTCAATTTATAGTTTAATTTTGTTTTATCTGCATCTAAAATTCTTAACTAATTTATAAAAAAAAATTCTAGAACATTTTTATGCCACTTTAATGGGGAAAATAATTAGAAACCTATATCTTTAAAATCTACATTTAAAAATTGAGCAAATATCTTTAATGTCTATTTTACGTAACTTAAAAATAAATGAATTACAAACTTAGTACTATATTCTCATTCATATTGCAGATACTCATTCTTAATAGAAAAATATACTTAAATTTAATACTTTACAAATTTGCTACACATAATTTTTATAGATAAAAGATTGGATATATATTTATTATGTAAAAATATATATTTCTTAAATAAAGAAAATTTTTACTATCATAAATTTTTAATTTAACAAATTGACTAATTTCGCAAATTTGTTAAAAAAGGAATTTCATGATAATGAATTACATTAGTAAAAAATAATAATTTATCACATATTTTTCTTTTCATACAAAACGAATTATTTATTTGGCCTAATGATGATTATGCTTAGTGAAATAGAGCACCCTATTATTCATGAAATTCATACAAGCCAAGTGCTTATATTACCCTCATCTTTATTATAAATGAATGTCCTCGTTGCATGATGCTATCCATGTAAACGACACCCTCATGGCACGTGACTTCATATATGCATGAAATGCAAAAGGTCTGATATCATTAGCATCATATAGTTTACTCGTGACATATTATGTTATTTGCCCTTATGAAAAATATATTCTATTTATTACTCGTACATTTTGAAATAGAGGCAACAAATATAAATCAGTAATATTATTTTCTAATAATAAAAGGCTGTTTCTGACAGTTATAAAGATTTATAGCAGTAGTCATTTTGTCTAACAAAATTAACTTTTGGAAACATTCAAATAAGTTACCCATTTTAAAAAAAATTAAATTAAATTAATGAAATATTTTCACAGGCAATTTTCTCTTAATTTATGTAAAACTTTAATTTTTTTACCCATTCTGATATATTATTACACTAAACCAGATCTGCATTCATTTAAATTTAACATAAAAAATTAAATGTAAAGATTTTTATAATGAATTTTAAACTATTCTGAAACATTTCAACTAAAAGATTCAATTTAAAAAACTATTCGAGTAAACAAAAAAATTGCTTTTAAATAAATTCATACTTATTTTTTATTTATTATGTCTCAGAAATATAAATACGCAAAATTATTTACATTATTATCCAGACGCTTCAATTACCGCATGTTAAACAAATACTTTATTACATATATTTAAAAACGCAGTTATCACAAAAACAAATTTCTGAGATTTTTATCAATGGCATAAAAATTTCGTTTTAAATATAAATATATATAATTGATTCACATAAATAATGAAGAATTAATAAATGTTTTTATATAATATTAAATGTTATTTTAAAGACATATATATTTCTAAATATATCAAGCTCATATATACATATATTAATGACATAAAATTTATATTTATTGACACAAATTTTATCTCTCTCTATATATATTGATTTGCATCAAATTTTAGGTATAACGATACTACAGTAAATGAAGAAGAAATCCCCTGGGGTATCATTTTCTCAAAACTTTTGGCAACAGATAGCATGAAACCTAATAAATTTAAATGAAATTTGGAAGCGCTTCATACTAACATTAACAAACCTTGTACATTAGCCTAGTACATTAACCAAGTACATTAACAAACCCCAAAAATTTTAATTTTTCGAATTAAAAATAAAATCATATGAGAAACTATTTATCATTTTTAAAAATATATCATTGCATCATTTTAAAAATTTCCTCTGTGGAGGAAAAAGATTTACTAGCCTCTTACAAAGTTTTATTTAAAATAAGTAGATGTGAAAATCCTCACACCATTGGTAAAGATCTAGTTTTGCCAGCTGCAACTGAGATTGTAGAAACTACGTTTGGAGGTACTTTTTCAAAACAATTGAAGTCCATAAATCTATTAAATGATACTGTTACCCGCCGAATGGGTGATATAACTGAAGATGTAAAGCCTCAACTTTTTTTGTGAAATTGCTTGACAAACAGTTTTCGATTCGCCTTGATGAAGAAAACAGATATCAATAAAGATGCGCATTTCCTTAACTATCCTTTGTGATGGCATATCAACATTAGAAGAATTACTTTTCTGCATGGGAGAAATTTTTTCAACTTGTTTATGAATTACGAAATGAAAATTTTTCTAGAAGAGGAAAACTGACCAATAGTCAAGAATTTCAAGACGATTTATTTGTGATGAAATTGTGCTACTTGGCCGACATATTCAAGAAATTAAATACCTTGAATCTTCAACTCCAAAGAACAAACATACATATGTTGGATACGAGTGATAAAGTGAATGCTCTTTGTAGAAAACTGGAACAGTGGAGCAGAAATTTGAAGCAATAGGATCTATAAATGTTTGCAGATGTAGGCGATATGTTAAAACTTGGACAAGGATGAAGACAACATGTGAAAGTTGTTTTTGTAACCATTACGAATCATTTAGCCAATCTGACAAAAAAAATTTAAAAATTACTTTATTGCTGACGATATCTTAGTAGCAAATCACGAGGTGGTTAGGGGTCCATTTCAAAACACTCCCGAATGTCATTGAACTGCCAAAGAAGAATTACTCATAAACATCATGGAAAGTATCGAAATCAAAATACAATTTCGGAATAAATCACTCTTTTGTTTTTGGGTGAAGTGGATGATGAGTTTTCTTCAGTGAAAACAAGAGCATTTCGTATACGATTACCATTTTCAGCATCATGTCATTGAGAAACCTATTTTCTGGGGTGGATCCTTTAGATGACAGCTAAATATAGAAAAAGAACTCGGATGTGTATTTCTAATATTAAACGAAAATCTGTGTTCTTCAAGCCAGGTTCAAGGGAATCACGAATAATTATTAAACTTGTTTTTAATTAAGTATTGATAAGTTAATTATTAAAAACATTGTGCAGTACGGATGCAATCCTATTTATAAGCGCATTATATTATCGTAAATATTTTTTTTTTTTCTTATTAGGTCAGAATGCATTTTGATTTGCATCGTAACGTTGTAACAGTACCATTTGCTTAAATCATATATACTTACGTTATTATTTAAACTTATTTTTCGCAGAAATAGGCAGTACTGCATTTTGAATATCTGTCAGACATGACAAATTAAAGATCTTACGCAGATTTCATGTTATTATCTGCTTATTTATTCAATTTAAATGAGTTGTTATATTTGTTGTTATATTTCTTTTCGCCATAGGTTGAGAATCTCTGCTATAAACACCACACCTTCATAAATTTTAAATGTTAGAAACTATACTAAATACCATTTAATTCAGTATATCAAAATTTACGGATTTACCTTGTGTTGTCACAATCATCTTAGCATTAACGTTAGCACTCTCATGTATAATAAAATAATGTGTAATGTCATGTATAGTAAAATAACTAACATTTTTTTTTATTGTATAGTACTATCCCGTGTATAATAAAATAATGTATAATAAACTAACTGCAAAAAATTTTCAAGTACCCCATCTATTTTAGTATACTTATCTATTGCGTTTGTAAATAAATAAATAAAAAATTTATACGTAAAAAAATATGCGAAATTCCATATAATTTACGACACAATTCCAAATAATTTTTCGAACAACTGACTTAGTTCTTTAAGAACTATCTATTTTTATTGCATTATTTTGTCTCTTTTATACCGAGCAGACATACTTCAACAAGCTCGACTGAAATTCAATTGTCTAGTCTCCATAAATAATCATAATTCCGAAATTTCACTTTAATTTCATGATTGAATAATCTTGAGTCGTTGAACATTTATGAGTTACCAAAAATGGTAGGATTTTTATGCAAAATGGATCGAAGAACGTGTAGTGACGTCACTACACGTGACCTTTGACGAAATCAAAACAAAGCAGCATTGGATATATCTTGACGGAAGCAAATTTCCTGTGAATATTTTAAAGTATAATTTCATGCATTTCATGAACAGAATTGAAAATTATAAAGATAAAAGAAATATTCGCTTATTTTATTGCTAATAGTGTGAAATCATTTTAATCAAACTCAATTAAATTTTAAGAACTTTTTGGCATGCAATCCTACACACACACACACACACACACACACACACACAAACAAATATATTCTTCGATAAATTTGGAAATATTTCTGTTCTTTTCATTTTAATTCACTTTAAATAATTTCGTTAAAAGGAAATTAAATATTTAAAATTACTGATTTGCATTTCGAATATATAATATATTACCCAACTTTTGATATATACATTAAAATGTTATTGCGCATGTTATAATTTATTACAACTTCAGTAAGTCCCAATATTATGTAAAATCCCAATAATCCCAATAGGTAATTCATAAGAGAATTATTTTTAAAAAAAAATAGCAAATATGGAATATAAAGTTTATTATTTCATCAAATTTAAAATTCCTTACTGCCCAATAAAGTTATTGTAAATACTTAATTCCTGTACTAGTTAGAAACAAATTGGAATATAAAAATGAGTCGCATAAATTAGATATTAGTTTTTATAGAATGCAGAGAATTTAAAAATTTTATTCTAAAAAAAATTCAACAATCAAAACAACTGTTACTTTTTTGTTGATTTTTCTATGTTTCAAAATTATTCAATATCATATATTTAATGTATGTTTGTCATATTTTGCTCTTTTTCTGCGGTTTTTCGGAGTTTTTAATTGAAATTCTCTATTATTTGAAAGCTTCTAGTCAACTTTTATCCAAGTAATTTTAAAAGAACTTCGTCATTGATACAAACTCGAAAATTACCAAAAACTGAGTTTCTCAAACACGTTCCAATTAATTTTAAAGAAAGTTTATTGTATATATCGGGATTTCTATTATTAATATAACTCCATCCTTTTTATACAAACCCCTATACAAGCTAATTATAGTAATATCGAAATGAATAAATGCATATTATTTATTCAGAAAGCACAAGGTTTAAACAAAAATCTTAGTGTCCACTCGAATAATTATAATTTTGCATATCTCCCTAGATTTTGTAGATAAAATTTAAGTTTAAAAGATTTTAGAGAATTACTTGCATTTCATAAAGTTTAAGTTTCTCTTGAATAAAAATATTTAAATACATATTTCATTGGTATTCCAAACAGAAATTTACAGTGAAATATTGCTGTTTTAACAAAATAATGAATCGAATTAAAAAATAAAATATTAAGCTTTACTTCAATAGTTGTTAATATATAACGAAAATTAATTATTAATAAATAACTATAATTGTATATAAATAGTAATGGATTAAAATCACGATATCTACATAAACAACAGATTTCTTTTATATATATTTGCCTTTATAAACATTATAAGTAGTAGTAATATAGTAATGGTATCTTCATAAAAAGGACGGTCGAATTAAAGTATCAATAACTTCATAAAAATAATTGTTGGGTTAGAGTAATTTTTTCATATAAATAACTGTTGGATTAAAGTAGTGTCGTCATAAAAATAACAGTAATAGGTAGGTGGGAATTATACTAAAAGACTTATAGATATAATCACAATCTCCAAGAGAAAATTAGATAAATAACTTTTTGTAGACCAATAAAATAAATTCTGATCATTAACATTTAACAGTGTTAATTATTGCATGAGAAACTGTAATCGAAACTTCAATGGCTTTTTAAATTTATTATCAGTGAAATTGTAGCCTGTATTTCAGTAATTCGCATTTTTACAAAAATGACTGAATTTATATTTGGATGTTTGTATTTCATTATTGCCTGATGGTTTTCATTCTGAATTAATGAAACACAAATAAAGTCCTCCAATAATTGTAAACTAACAAAAAAAAATGTTCTTAAGGTAAAAAAAAAAAAATAAAAT
This sequence comes from Caerostris extrusa, assembly GCA_021605095.1. Taxonomy (NCBI): domain Eukaryota; kingdom Metazoa; phylum Arthropoda; class Arachnida; order Araneae; family Araneidae; genus Caerostris; species Caerostris extrusa. The sequence continues at coordinate 124,130 of BPLR01019020.1, read as the reverse complement.
GTATATAGAACAGTAAAATATCAATGTGCTGAATATTTTTACATGCAAGAATGCACCGATGTTTGTAGACTGAAAAATTGCATGGATACACACAGAATCGAACTCAACATAAATATCGTCTGCAGTGATCCACACCGGCGAAAGCATGCTTTCCCGACGAACACATCAACAAAGCACCGGGTCAGCTGGCAAACGACAGCGAGCGCCCTCATCCGACCGACCCCCACCCCCTAGACTACACCAGGGTCTACCAAAAATCAGTGGTACTTACATCCTCCGATCCCCGGAAGAGTTGGACTCCACGAGGGGTCTCCTCCCGTCCCTCCTGAGCTTCACCCTCATCTTGGTCATGTCGATGTTGTTGACGGCCACGCGCAGGAAATCCATCTTTACAGGGGCACACCAGGTAATCCAGGCAGAGAAAACTACAACACAGGGGTAAATAAAGGCGTAGGGATTTTCGCCGCGAGTTCCCCTCGCAAGACGCCGGGAGTTGTGCGAGGTTTGACGGCTAGGGAGAGGAGCTATTGATCGGCGAATGTGCGTGCGACTTGGAGGGGGTTTTCGAAACAATCTCTTCGCGACCGAGAGGGAGAGAAACAGCCGCGCGGGACGGGGGCTACTCGGGGAGGACCAGGTAGGGCCATCGATCACCCGGCTCTCCATTTCTCACGTGAATGGAGATGGAGTAGTAAGGAAAAAAATTGTGGAGTAACAATGGAGTTTTCGAGAAGTCAATTCTTGTGAGCTTGTTTGAATTCCACTTTTTTTTTTCCTTCTCTCATTTTTCTTTTTTTTTTTTTTTGAAGGAAAAAAAAATGTAGGGAAATGATGAAAAATTGTATTGCTTACAGGTTGAAAGTTAAAATTCTTTTTTTTTTTTTTTTTATTTTAATTGCAAATTTTTACATACTTCGAGAACATTATTTTAGAGATTTTTACATGGTTCGAATCTGATTCTGAGGTGAAATATAGAGCTTCTAACACGAGGTAGATAAAAATAAAGAATTAAAATTTCCTTTAAACAACAATGGAGTTTCGAGAAATCAATTCTTGTAAGCTTGTTTGATTTTCACTTTTTTTTTTTTTTTTTTTTTTTTTCTTTCCTCTCATTTTTCATTTTTGGCCAGAAAAAAAATGAGGGAAATGATGAAAATTGTATTGCTTACAGGTTGAAACTTAAAATTCTTTTTTTTTTATTATTATTTTAATTGCAAATTTTTACATGCGTGGAGAACATGGTTGTTCATCTGATTCGAAGAAGGTACTAAGATCAATTAACACGAGGTAGATAAAAAATAATTAGAATAGCTTTTAAATAATGTAAGGAACGTTGTGGGGTTTGTTTGTTTGTTTTTTGCATGAAAAATAATTTTTAAACATTTTAATGCTATAAAAATTTTGAAAAAAACATCCTATTATTTCGACTACTATAGTGTTGGGGAAAAAAAGACTCATTATTAATGAACCCATTTTGAGTTTTAAAAACTTTGACAATTTTCTTATATTTCAATGAGGCCCATATCTGTTTTTTCAATTCCTTTTATTAGCTCACACTCTCCCTATATATATCTTGTTCCAATTTTCAATCGTTCATAAAATACTTTTTATTCATCCACTCAAGTTCAAATATATATATTTTTAATTTGTAGTGGATGACACCTGATGTTAGTACAGTTTTTTTCAAATATTAATTCAGTAATTAAATTTAATTAATTCATTTTAGTTTTTTTTTTAGATTTAAGTTGCATATATATACCAATAGAGGGCACCAGATAAACTTTAAAAAATAAATGAAAATTATTTATAAAGGACTTCTGCAATAGAGTGAAAAAAAAAAAAAGAATTGACTTTAAAAAAAAAAAAAAAAAAAATTTATATTACTTGTTTTTATTTTAATAACAAATTTTACATGCTTGGAGAACATGGCTGTTAATATAATTCTCAGAAGGTACTAAGATCTACTAACACGAGGTAGATTAAAATAAAGAATTAAAATTTCCTTCAAACAAAATAATGGACAAATTTTTTTGGATGAAAAATAATTTTTAAATATTTCAATGCTATAAAATTTTGAAAAAAAATATTCAATTATTTCGACTACTATAGTGTTGGGGGAAAAAAGATTCATTATTAATGAGCCCATTTTGACTTTTAAAATTTTTGAGAATTGCCTTATGTTTCAATGAGGCCCATATCATTTTTATTTACATTTTCTTTTATGAGTACAGGAAAATATTTTTAATATTTAAAGGTTTTATGAGCATTAATAATTTGAAAAGTGAGAATTTTAAAATGGCAATCGCGTTATTTGTAATTTTGGAAAGTGCCTTAAAAGATTAACAGAGACACAACGTTATGGGCAAAAAATTGTATAAAAAATAAAAATGTAATTTTTCTAGTTTTAAGAGAGCATAAAGACAATTTTCAACTGAAAATTTATTCAACAGCTATTAACATTTTTTTCTAAGGTAGAAATATTTACATTTCTTCACATCATATCCACTTCACAATGGAAACACCACTTCGGTGATTTAATGTTGGTTACTATTGATGCCACAATTTAGACTGACTACTACTAAGGGCAGCAAGGCTTTAAGGACATTCGAGACATTTATGGAACTTGGTGTAAGACTTGGTGTAGACATTTATGTGTCTCACTTTTCTAAGAGGGATAAAAGGCATGCTTATAAGTAAGTAGGTAGCTGGGTAGATTTTGCTTAATGGCACAAGGGTCAGCGCCAAACAACTGACCATTTATATTCCAGTTAAACTTATTGCCGGAAAGGTTAGTCATGAAGTACTATTAGGATTTTACATGCAATAGAAGAAGTATTAAAATTACTTTCAACTGGATCTAAAATAATACTTGCAGTTGACTGAAAAGAATACGGCACAAATAAGATATTAAACTTTGTTTAGTTTAGACTTGTTCATCTTTCCGCATACATATCACCCTCTGAAGTGTACTACTCCAAATTTATACCGTGTACTCCGTACTCTTCCAAATTTATTTCATCGACTTCAAAGTAATCCCCTTCGGACACACTGCACTTATGCCAACTTTTTCCAATCCTCAATGGATGCTGAAAAGTCATCGGCCGGGATGGCCTTCAAAGCGCGCGACGATTCACATTGAATCTTACCAATCGACTCAAAACGGTGTCCCCGGAAGGGTCTTTTGAGTTTAGGGATTAGCCAGAAGTGCCGCGGTGTGAATACGGTGGTTGTGGAACGATATGGGTTTCATTTTGGGCGAAAAGTCACGAAGAATCAATGCACTGTGAGCTGGCGCATTCAATGTTTTCGTCGGTTGAAGTTGTAGATCAACCAGAGGTTCTTTGAACTGTCTATACCACTTCTAAACATTTCTTTCCTATACAGGAAAACTCACCGAATGCCTTCTGCAGCATTCTATACGTTTCCGCAAACAAAATTTAGTGCAAGTTCTCTGTTCAATGAATTCAGACGTTTCAAAATCGCCGTAATCATTTTTAGCGTCTCACAAAGCCAAGCGTAACTCAAACACTAATGAATATTTTGACGTGAAATTTCACACAGATGTCAAGGGCAGACCCAGCGACCTAAAAAAAAATTGAAATTCCATAAGCCCTGGAAATTTTAAATTGCAAATGTGTATTACTTTTGAACACAGTAGTACTTACCTCATCTAAATTTTAACTGAGTACATGTATTTTTTTTATTTTAAGCAACGAGCATTTGCAGTTGGTATAGTGGCACGTTTCTTATAATTAAATGTTATTTTAATTCTCATCTGAATAACCTACAAATAAACATAATTTATATAGAATAGTCCTGAACTTTATTTTCTTCCCATATGATACAACACATGACTGAGTAAACGCGAGGAATATTGCATATTTATTATATGTTTTAATTTTAATACTCTCATAATGGATAAATGGCTAAAATAGATATCCAACATCCAGAAAATGAAAAGAAAGACAATGGACAAATGGTAATGGACCAATGGATGATGGTCCGATTTCCAATGCACTTAAAAAAACTGTGGGGAAATTCAATAGCCCTCTTTTTATTTTAAAAATATCAAATGAAATGTAATATTTAATTAAAAAAGAGTGAGAAAATATCAAGAAGAATTTATTAAATATGGATTTTAATATTATTTATTTTTCTTTCCAATTGTTATTTGGAAAGAATATATATTCTATGTTAATTTCAGGGATAAATTAGCAGTTAATGAAACCTCAATTAGTGAAACCTCATCATCATCAATGACGCAACAGCCCCATTGTGAGCCAAGGCCGTCTGCCTACTGGCAGATTTCGAACAGATGTTTTCATTTTTACGGGTAGGCTGTCAGTCCTACGCCCAACAGTCATATTAAACCAGGACCTACGGTTAAAGTGGATTCCGAACCACTACAAACATCCAGGCCACCTCCGGGACTCGTACCCGAAACCTCTGGCACTCGTCCATCAAACCCCAAAAGTGAAACCTGCTAAATTAAAAAGACATTTGGATACCAAACATAAATGACTAGCAAAAAAAAAAATCAAACATTTATGAAAAAAAAGTATAAAAATCATTTTTATACTTTCATTATAAAAAATCAAAATTCATTTTTGGAAAAATACACAACAGTTTTTGAAAAAACTTCACGGGCATCCTTAGAAATTCCATATTTAACGTGATAAAATTGGAAACCACATACAGTTGGAGATTTAGCACTTGTTCTTCGTTCAGCAATTAAACTGACATCAATTATACGTGGTGAAAAATGTGGTAGCGATTTAAAAACGATGCCGTTAGCAAGAGATGCCGTTTCTCGCCTGATTTCCACCACATCGCATAACATAGATTCAGTTCTGTTACTTGACGTAACTACTGACATTACCTAAATTGCTCAATTAATTATTTATGTGAGATGCATTTAAAAAGGTTTTTTTGTTGTAAAAAAATTGAAAATAAAATGAAGAGAAAATATTTGATATCATTAATTGATATTTTGAAACAAATTATCTTACTAATGGTGCTGCAGTTTTAACTGCAGTTTAACAGTTAAGTCTAAGAGGGTTAATAAAGAAAATTCAACCGCCTATAGTATCAAACCATTGCATGATACATAGACAAGCTCTTCTAGCAAAAGGCATTGTTGAAGAATTCTCTGGTCCACAAATGTCGTGTTAGAGTCCATTCCAGTGTACAGCCTGTATGTGTAAGTAAAAAAATTAATCATCTATTATCTTTATGAGTGAAGGAAAAACATAATACAACTGACTTTTATACACGTGATTAAAAAAACAATACTATTATTACTACTACACCACACCTCACATCACATCACATCACTGTGCCTAGAGCTGATATGCCTCTTTACAGTTTGGGAATGACGTTGGTTAAATTCGCAAAATTCGCTTTTTGTGGTACAGAAGCTGAACAACGAAGAAAATTTTGCAATAACAGTAGAAAATATCAAGAAATTACAATTTTAAAAAGAAAAATAAAGAAATGCGAGAATAAATGAAAATATAAAAATACATAAGGTACATTTTTAGAAAAATTTAAAAACTAATGCAATGCAATAGACACAACATTGGAAAATATATAAAATCAGAGTGCGAAGGGAATATTCATCAATGCAATTAAGGTGAATTGAAAGAGTAATTAGAAGAGGAATACTGGCTAATAAATAACTGGACGGTAGAAGCAGATGCTGCAAAAATTAACAATCGAAATGTAAAATACAGGAAGATATTACATCTGAGGAGGGATGATAAGCATAGTTCATATTGATAAAAATTATTTGTCATCTTCCCTATTTACAATTCTGTCGCCATTCTGTTCCTGCATCCTTCCACATTTTTCCTCTCTTGGTTCACTTCCCCACGTTTATCTGGCAGAAGCCTTGGACTCATTTTACTTCGGATAGTGGAATTCCATGCACAATGACTAAGAACGTTTAAATTACTGTAGCAAAGGTCTTGACGGTGAAACTGCTAACATGAAAATAAAATATCAAGGTATGCAGGTACATAGAAGCATTCATGGAATTTTTTCTTCTTATTCTGCTGTTTAATTTCACAAGCTAAATAAACTTTTGTTTGAAATGCTTTTCCCATATTAAAGTTTATAGTCAAATACTACTGTGCTCAAAAATAAGGGCCCGTTTTCAATTAAGATCCGGGGCTTATGGAATTTCAATTTTTTTTCTTTCTTCTTTTTTAGGTTGCTGGCACTGTCCTTGACATCTGTGTGACATTCGACGTCAAAATATTCATTAGTGTTTGACTTGGCTTTTGTGAAATGTTAAGACTCATTCCGGCAATTTTGAAATGTTCTGAATTCATCGAGCAAAGAACTTGCATTAAACTTGTAATTTCTGGCTATTCCCTGAAACTCAAAAGACCACTCCAGGGACACCGTTTTGAGTCGACTGAAGAGATTCAACGTGAATTAGCGCGCTTTGAAGGCCATGCCTGCCGATGACTTTTTAGCATGCATTGAGGATCGGAAAAAAGTTGGTGTAAGTGCATTATGTCCGGAGGGGATTACTTCGAAGGCGATGAAATAAATTTGGAAGAATAAATAACGAGATTTTGAAAAAGTATAATTGGTCTTACTTTTGGGGCACAGTCGTATTCAATACCAAACATTTTATTAGTTTCCTGACTCACATTGAATATTTCATGCCAGTGAAATAATAAAATTAAACAAATTACACGATCTGATTATGACCACGAAACGTGCTTTAGTTTACCATAAACACGTTCAACACTTCTTTTTCGGCAGTGCCAATTAGATCATCAGCCACCTCACTACCCAGTACGCCTCAGTCTCCGTTCCATCTCATTTAAAGCTCCCCAAAAGAGTCTGGCTACACCAGGGTAGTCAAGCCATTTATCGAAAGGCTTCGAGGACTGCTCTTATTAGGACTGGTGTGTTGAGAGAGGCTCTATCGACCAGATTCAGCAAGAAAAAAAAAATACACTAGTGCACTAACATGTAGTCCTGACGTATTGATCAAAGATTTGGGGTCCTAATACCGCTAAGCCCGGGGTATTACCGAGATTTTCTTCTTTTTAAGGAAAGGACCAAATTGTTTTGACAGATTATGGACATGGAATGGAATTTTTCGGTAAAAATTGATTATCGAAGGTGCAGGAACTGAAGTTGGAAGTAGATTTATTTCTTATTGTGTCTAGATATGAATTGTGTAATTCTATTCATAAGCATTGATTATTTATTTGAAGTGAATTTTAAATAATTTATACATACTCATCATTCGTTTCATATTTATATTTATGCACCATTTTAAAAAAATGCTTAAATTCCTCTTCAAATATTTGATCCGTTTTCATGTATATTAAAAGCACGTAATCCATTTTTAAAATAAGTAATTTAAGTAATTTAAATAAGTAATTAATTTTTTTTCCAAACCTAATATAGCAGTATAAAGTGACACGCATAAAAAAAGATTACCTTTATAATTTGCAGAAACTTTCAACAGAAATTTGCTTAAGAGGCTTATTCTTTTATGTTTCAACGATTATTTCCATTTCTTCTCGACTCAAAAAAAGTAACGACGAAAAGTAAATACCAGTTACAGTTAAAAATAGCACGTCTTGAACAAGGGAAAATAAAAATAATTTAAGGCTTGGTTTCACCAGAATTGCATTTTGAGTCTATGAATTTCAATGTTTACATAAAGCACTCTTTAAAAGGAAAACGTAACGTCTTCTGACAGTTTCAATTTCTTTCTAGCTATATTATGAATAACAATATATCATTTTAAAGAGCAGCAATTATTTATTTTGTTAGATAAAATGTAATTAGCATATAATAAATGTCACATTAATTTGGGATAAACAGCTCAGGCCCACCATTTTGCATTTTTAAAATTAATTTTCATCAAAATAACAAAATTCTTTTTGTGAAAATTAAACGGTACATAACTTTCTGACCAATAACAATTTAGCACTAAAATTGCATATAATTCATTTAAGTCCTTCAGATCTTAATTAATAGTTCTTATGCCATAATTCTTGGTATCAGTTATATAAATTCAATAGAATAAAATTCAAATCAAGTTTGGATCCCTTCAAGTTTACTGCCTTATTCTTACAGTTTTCGCTTTACTTGCAAACAGTTACATCTCAGACAAACCAATATTGAATTATTAGCTAGTCAATAATTCTGAGACGGACTGCGGCGTGGTGGTTAGCATGGTAGATTTCTCATTACTCGAAGCCAGACAAATGAACCGAAAACTAACGTGTTTGTGACTAGATGAGCGTTGACAAATCAGACAGAGAAGGATATACTACACAACCCAACTGCTGCTGCGGGGTGTACAAATTAGGGTTGCATCGGAAACCAAACTAATTCACCTAAAATGATCTCTCTAATTGCCTAGGACAGTGGTTCTCAATTTGTGGGGATGTGATTCTCAAGGATAGCGGGGTATTATACAGATAGAATATAACTGTCCGTTGACGTTTTCGGATCTCGGTTACTTTGACTTGAGGTTATTTAGGGATATTTACGTTATCCAGGGTTTATTATTATCCAGGAAGTGCTATCCAGTTTTGCCACACAATTGAACGACCACTAGCTATAACAACTGTAGGATTCACCTCCTTCCTCTCCGTTACCCAGCGAAAAGCCACTTACTGTGCCTGTCCTCGGCATGGATACAAGAAAAAAAGTAAAAACAAAATAGATCGCAATATGTAGAACAGTAAAGTGGATTGTAATATATAGAATAGTAAAATAGATCGTAATATATAGAATAGTAAAATAGATCGTAATATGTAGAATAGTAAAATAGATCGTAATATATAAAAATAGTAAAATAGATCGTAATATATAAAATAGTAAAAATAGATCGTAATATATATAAAATAGTAAAATAGAATAGTAAAAATATATATAGAATAAAATAGTAAAATAGATCGAATAAAATATATAAAAATAGTAAAATAGATCGTAATATATAAAATAGTAAAATAGATCGTAATATATAAAATAGTAAAATAGATCGTACTATATAAAAATAGTAAAAATAGATCGTACTATATAAAATAGTAAAATAGATCGTAATATATATAAAATAGTAAAATAGAATCGTAGATATATAAAATAGTAAAATAGATCGTAATATATAAAATAGTAAAATAGATCGTAATATATAAAATAGTAAAATAGATCGTAATATATAAAATAGTAAAATAGATCGTAATATATAAAATAGTAAAATAGATCGTAATATATAAAATAGTAAAATAGATTGTAATATATAAAATAGTAAAATAGATCGTAATATATAAAATAGTAAAATAGATTGTAATATATAAAATAGTAAAAATAGATCGTACTATATAAAATAGTAAAATAGATCGTAATATATAAAATAGTAAAATAGATCGTACTATATAAAATAGTAAAATAGATCGTAATATATAAAAAATAGTAAAATAGATCGTACTATATAAAATAGTAAAAAATAGATCGTACTATATAAAAATAGTAAAATAGATCGTAATATATATAGAATAGTAAAATAGATCGTAATATATAGAATAGTAAAATAGATCGTATATATATAGAATAAAAATAGATATATAAATAGTAAAATAGATCATAATATATATAAAATAGTAAAAATAGATCGTAATATATATAGAATAATAGTAAAATATAGAATAGTAAAACAGATAATATATAAAATAGTAAAATAGATCGTAATATATAAAATAGTAAAATAGATCGTAATATATAAAATAGTAAAATAGATCGTAATATATAAAATAGTAAAATAGATTGTAATATATATAAATAGTAAAATAGATCGTAATATATAAAATAGTAAAATAGATTGTAATATATATAGAATAGTAAAATAGATCGTAATATATAAAATAGTAAAATAGATTGTAATATATAAAATAGTAAAATAGATTGTAATATATATAAATAGTAAAATAGATCGTAATATATATAAATAGTAAAACAGATCGTAATATATAAAATAGTAAAATAGATTGTAATATATAAAATAGATAAAATAGAATTGTAATATATAAAATAGTAAAATAGATTGTAATATATAAAATAGTAAAATAGATCGTAATATATAAAATAGTAAAATAGATCGTAATATATAAAATAGTAAAATAGATCGTACTATATAAGAATAGTAAAATAGATCGTAAAACTTGTAATATAAAATAGTAAAATAGTAAAATAGATTGTAATATATATAGAATAGTAAAATAAATTGTAATATATATAGAATAGTAAAATAGATTGTAAAATATAGATTAGTAAAAAATAGATTGTAATATATATAGAATAGTAAAACAGATTGTAATATATACAGAATAGAATAAAAAATAGATTGTAATATATATAGAATAGTAAAATAGATTGTAATATATATAGAATAGTAAAATAGGAAAGTGGATCATAGTATAGAATAAAGTACAATAATAGAATAGTATAATAAATGTAATGTAGAATAAAAAAAAGAAAAATAAATAAGTAAAATAGAGCGCAAACAAGAATCATATTCTATCATTTGACACCATCTGGTAATTAAAATTATAAATTTTCTTTGATTTAAAGTTGAAAAATTGATTACATTAAAAATTTGATTTTAAATATTCAATTTTTGAGTTTATGCAATTGTGATCTTTTTAAATATATTTTAGCTTCTTTCAAATGTTCTGTTAGATCAAAAATAGAATAGAAAATAGATCATAATAAAGAATAAAAAAAAAATACATAATGGCAAAAATAAATTGTAATACAGAATAAAATAAAATTTGATATTGAATAAGTTTGACGAATATTGAATAAGTTTTGATATTCGACGACTTTCTTGTTATTGTTCAAAGGTTCGGTAATGAATAACTCTTTGACATTTTAATCTGTTTTTTGTCAGAGATTAATATTAACATCAAGAAAAAAATGCAAATGTGGTTAGCAAATGTGGTTGATTGCAAATGGTTAGGTTAGTTATTCTAGGAAACCAACTACCCCAATTATTCCACCTTCTTCAATAAATAACTCATAGACAGCTAAAATTCAGCTATGTTGATTAAGATAGAGGTGTTTAAAAATAATACAATTAATTTTGAATAAATAAATGTTACAACAACTTTTTGGTTAATTGTATAAGTATTTTCTGCCTTATTGCCCCAAAAAATACATTCCCAGAAAATGTAAGGAAAGATCACTAATAAGGAATTTTACACTGCATTCATTCTAATGTCACATTATATTCCCCTATCTGACCAAATATAAGTGAAATAAATAGCCAAGCTACGCCACGTTAACAGCTAGTATTTATATATTTCATTAGTTCTTGGTCCAATTTGATGGGACAGTCGGTTGTAGGGTTAACATACAGGAGGATATCATAATAGGTAAGCAAGAGGTATATCAAGCATTGTAATAGTAAGTAGTATAATCAAGTAATAGTAAGTATATCATATTGCGTATCTATTACAAAGGTAAGCATTTGGTATTTTAAAAGTCAACTTATTGATGTAAAAATACATTTTAATGGAAATTCTATTTAGAGATTAAAAGATTATAAAATTAAAATTTTCAATTAAAAACTGTAGTGGATGTTTTATTTGTAACTAATCATAAATAAATTCGAATTAGATTTACATTACAAGCTCCACTTTTATTTTTGAAATTCAATTTGTAAAATTTATCTGTCTTTGAAAGATTTATTTTAAGTTATTAATATTCTTTTTTATTTTTACAAAGAATGAAAATGCAGCAGTTCACACCTAACGGCAAAAATACAGAAAATTTGACTGAAATTATACAGCTATATAAGCGAAAACTGTGCTATATAAGCGATTTGTAGAATGTAACTGAATCTAATGGTGTTTGTTGGAGATATTAGGGATTATCCTGTCTGCCTTAAAGTATAAAGCAATAGTTTCTATTATTAATAGAGTAAAATTATTAATAACATCAACTGAACCATCATCATGAAATAAACTCATAGACTATCATGGAATAAATATTAGAATATATATATATCAGAATAAATTATGAAATAAACACATAATAAATTAGCATGGAATAAATATCAGAATAAACTATCATGAAATAAACTCAGCATTTTATTTATAATTTGATATCAGAGACATCTTTTCTTCGTTGATTATAGAATTACGTTTAATTAGGTCAAACATAAACACTTACATTTTTAATTAAGTTAAAATATACATAAATTTAAGGCATTAAATTAGACGCATATTTTATTATCATGTTAGCTGAATCGCATTTAGAGTAAAATAAATATAAATAACATACCTTATGTGCCAGTGGTAGCGTTTAGAAATATTCAGATTCTTATCCGCTGGCGACGTTCATTGCTGCCGCTGCTTTCAAGAACGAGGAGACGCGATGGTGATTTTTTAGATGAGGGTAAAGTACCAATAGTCAGTATACGACAGGAGTTTTCTCATTTACGAAGCCCAAATGCGGGACAGATACCCCTGGTAACTGTTCCGGGTAGCATTGATCTCCGTTTATACTTGTCGGTGGGCTGTTTATTTTGGTCGTGGAAGGAGTGCAAAAACACGTGAATTCAACACTAAAATCCAATTTACGTAATGTGTGCTTAATGAGGAGTTAAAGAAACTTTTAGTGTCGGAACTTTATCCGCTTTTATGAATTCCTGAGTAGAATTTTCACGCTTTCCGTTCTTACGGAAACTGCCGGACGTCATTGAGTTGACGTAATGTGTGGGTCTGCAAAGAAAATAACTACCGAGTCTGTTTCTGACTTTTCTTTTTCTTTTCCTTTCTGGATATCTGGCAACTATAATTTTTATACACATTCGTGTTTGCGTACATTATATTTTTTTTGGTCACAAAAGTCTCATCCAATGTGAGGTAGAAAAACAAATCCGAAACAACCCTCACTTTGAAAGATATGTGGAAGAAAGAAAACTAAACTAAACTAAAGCAAACCGATTTCCATTGAGATTGGTTTGATTAATCGCTCTAGGATTATTTTGTGCACACGACGGCTAAACAGACCAGGAACTACAGTTTAACGGGGATTCGAACCAAAGGCCAGAGCGCTAGCCATTTGGCCATCAGGCCACTTCCATTGGCGAGGTTGACCGTCTGATTAGATTAATTGGTAAACATCGTAGCTACGGAACGAGTTAAATCGTAGAGGTAAAGCAGCCAAACGGCAAACATTTTTTTTTTTCTAATACAGCTGGCAAACACTTAGGCAGTTGTCTTTGATGCCTTAAAAGCAAACACTGCACCGATGTTACTCACTTAGCACTACTCAGGAGGGGGGTGTAGCTTGAAGATAATCTACGGACGCGGAGTAACACTACCTCTGCAAAGCTCTACGATCATGCAAGACGGGGACCTACGGTTTAAAGGGGATTCCAAAAACCACTACAAACTTCCATGGCACCGCCGAGACTCAAACCCGAAACCTGTGGTACCGAGCACTAGTCAATCAGTCATTCAGGCCCAATGGCAAACATAAATCTTAGAAATCAAAACCAGTCAATAAATTTAGAAATAAATAAAACTCCTTGGCTTCTCAACTTCTTTCTAGAATAAATTCAGCATTCAATTTTCTACATTTTCGATTCCAGCTACATCAGACTTGCCATTTTTTTCTTAAGTAAATAAAAACTTGAAAACATCAACATTTTTGAAATTATATTTAAATGAGTACGAAAACGAATTTTTAATTTACTACGAAAGCTGCTTTGCGAGTGCATCCAATTCAATTGAGGCTTAGCGACATTCATAGGAAATAATTTTTTTTTTTTTAATCTCCGAAAATTTTTTGCTGCGAAAGTGAAAAGCACGCTTACTTTGCGTTTAATTTTCTATTTTTCAACTTCGCTGCAGGGAGGGGGGTGAAATGTTCTTCGGGAAGATGAAGAAATTAATAAAACCGATCTTGATAGAGTAAATTACAAAACTATTTGCGGAATTTTAAAACAGAAAAAGAAAAAAGCATGAAGGCACCGGAATATGCGAGTTATATAATGCACCGAGTCGTCTTCAAAGCTTTCTTTCCGCTTGAATTTAATTAATTAACAATCGCAGCGACTCGTAAAAATTGTTCTGTTATACTTTAATTAACCTTCCCAATAAAGATATTTGATAAAGTCAAGAAAGATACTGAAAGACTGCTTATGAAATATTATTTTTTTAACTTCTTCCGGTACATTAAAATTGCAATTATTCCAAATGAAAAACGATACAAAAATTGTCAAAAGACTATTCACTACATAATCTCTCCAAAATATATATATATAATTTGAATTTTAGTTATTTATTATTTAATTATAGTTCCTCTTTTATTAATAAAATATATCTTTATTTTAATATTTATTGTCTTATGTATCACTAAATCGTATGTATATTGCTGCTTATCTATTAAATCAAAATTTATTATATTCATTAAATAAAAATGATTAAATATATATATATATATATATAATCCTGATTACTTCAATATATAAATTGTTTTACTTAATTTACTTAATCCACGAATTTCGGACCTGAAGCAACCTATTGAACAGCGAGAATCAGTGTAATATATGCAGCTACTAAGCACTAGGTACTTGATTTGAATTCGCTTGTGGTGTCCGTTGCCGTCACTGCTTTGAGAAACGATGAGACTCATTAACGATTGCAAAAAGCAAGACACACAAATACAACCTTTAAATGTTCTCCATTCATTGCTGTCAGTTGTCAGTGGCCTATTTAAATTGAATACGAGGCTGGTCATCACAGTAAAAAATAAGACTTTACATGTAATAAAAGTGTATGCGAAAGATTCACAAAAAGCAAATGTGCTTGCAAAATTTACGCAGTGGACATTTAACTTTGTGTTGTATGTCTCTGATGGAAAAAGGAAAATTTCAGGTATTCATCAACAAGTGTATGATGAAAGAGATAGATATCATTTATTAATATTGGAGTATGAACAAAGCATTATCTTATTATCTCGCTGCTCAGAAAAAAAGTAATCGTACTTGTGGCGGCGGGATGGCCAATTGCCTAACTCTCTGGCCTTTTGGTACCACGGGCTTCAAGTTTGAATCCTTGCGATGGCACGTATCGAACTTAGATCGAACCATTTCTAAGTGGTTCGTAATTCATGTTAAATAGTAGGTCTCGGTCTAGTGAGCCTAAAATGTGCAAAAAATGACCGTAGACCGACAAAACCAAATCGAATTAGGTTTGTGCTAAGTGAAGTTTGAACAGAAAATTCTGGATTCCAGCCATTCTGCTTAGCGTGAACATATTTCATAGATTGTTGTTCCGTGGGCGTGTAGTAGGTTCAAATCGGGAATTTTTTATTTTCTATTACAATTTCTTCTTAAAAATGCAAACAAATGGTGGGGCGTCATATTAAATAAAATTTACGCTTAAAACCTCTCCGAGGTGAATGGGAATTGATCGAGATCTTAGCCAAGTTGGGAAATACATTTCAATAGAACTGTAGTAATAATTCATTTTTTTTTGTTAAAAAACCACGCGGCCATTTTGTTTGTTAACTTTGAGATGTGGCCTAAGGATTCTAGATATATATTATAACCAAATTCAAATCTTAACAGGAGCGTTATTTTATAATAAATTCGTTATGCTTTCATTTGTTTGGTTTGGCTTGTCGCTCTACGGTCATTTATTACACACTTTAGGCTAATTAGACCGGTACCTACTGCTTAACGTGGATTCCGAACCTCTCACAAACATCCATGCCACCGCCAGAATTCGAACCTGAAGCCTCTGATACCAATGGCCTGAGCGCTACCCAATTAGCCATCAGACTGCAAATTCGTTGTGGAAAAAAATCAATGTAACACAAACAATCGACAATTGTAGAGTATAGAAGCGATCATGAAGAAACTGATCCGTTTCCGCTTTATCAATGTAAATAGGAAGTGACAATGCGAGTACATAGATGCGCACAAAATGAACTCAGTAACCTCACCCCCTTCTGTAGCAAAAAAGGAGTTGCCAAACTTGCTCTTATATAAGAAGTTTAACAAAAAATAGCAACTTTCATGTTATGCTAAAAGTTATATTCTTCAAAAATTAATAAGAAGAAACTAACAGGAAACTTAATTCAAGAAATCTGTTGAGATACAAAACGAGTCGAAGAGACGAAACTTGTGAAGACGTTAAAGAGCGTTAACTAACTCTCCAGACACCTTAATGGAGGCATCAGAACGATCCATACGTCAAAGGAAATTGTAACGTTTCACAATGAAATATTAAGAACTCGTTTCTCCCATTCCTCCAAATACATTGTTGCTTACAAAATGGTGCAGCACTGTTAATGACTGATATTCACTATGTGTTTGATATTTTGAAACATCTATTCTGGTTTCATTAATATATAAGAACACTTTTTTTAAGAAACTACATCACCAAGTTTAACTAACCCTTAAAAATATAAAATATGTTAGACAACGACAAGTTAAATTCAAACCACCAGTACCATTCAATGATTTTCAATAAATTTTAATAAGTAAAATGTTATTTATTTATTACAGATCACACAGCCACACACACACAAACCTCAAAAATTATCCAACAGTTTTATATTTAATTTTTTTATTATTATACTAAATAAGTAATTAAAAAAATGAAGAATTTGATATTTGAAATTACATCAATTTAATAAATCTTTTAGTGTTTAGTTTGATTTTTGAAGTGACCCAGCACAAAAATTGCAAGTAAATTAATTTTCATTTTTCGATTTTTTTTTTTTTTTTTTTAATATTCATTCCCTTCTTCTTTCTCTTTACTTGCACTACAACCTGTTACAGGCCAAGGCCGTCTCAACAAGCTTCTTGCAACAGATCCGATCCGATGCGACAGTCCGTCAACAATTGATTTTTACTGTCTTGAGATCTGCCTCTACGCAATCTATCCATCTTATGCGAGGTCTACATCTTTTCCTGATACTCTCTACGATTAATACTCTATTAATTAATCTTATTATTATGGAAATTTCTCTTTTCAAAAGTCACCTTTTTAACAAGGCGTATATTATCACATCTAAAAGCATGCCCAAATCATGTGATGCGAAAATAGTTGATGACATATATATAGGTAATATTCATTTCTAAAAATGTTTATTAACAAATATAGAGTGATCCAAATAAGCTTACACACTTTTATGTATCGTTCAGCAACATATAGTATACATACGGTACTCTGTTGAGAGCAATTTTGAAACGGAGCCTGTTTTTGACAAAAAAATATCGTAGAGATAGAAGAAATTACTTAGATGACTCGCATTTGGACAGCACCTTATTAATAAAAGATCTGATCTTCTAATATGCAATAAATCTTGCATCAAAATCTGAAATTTTCAAAAAAATTAATAAAATGGATTTATGTTAAAGCAGGTCTTAAGAAAAAATCAACCACGTCAGTGCCTTCCTGCTCTATAAATTCAAATTAACTCCCTATGGTCCCATGTAACTTTCAGATCGCATACTAACATATCAGCATTTTATCAAATATTTTTAGTTTTCATGAGATGACGTATACGTCTTAATTATATAATGTCTCTGAGATAACCAATAACAATATTGATGACGGCTGACAGCCCCATCAATATGAAATATCAAATAAATGACTTTGTAAGTTGTCTGCAGATAGAAACAAACCGGATCATCTTGTGCAATTGACATAGTGTTTCTGTCAATGTTTAATAAACAAAAAAAAACATACATAATAGCTCTGGGCTTGAATATCAATAGCAATTTATTTGTTTGCATTTCAATAGTCATTTTGTTACTATTTGAATAGGATACAGTTTTGTAACTTTCAGGTTACAGGGAACTATTATGGTAGAGTTAAGTACATTTAGGATAATGCTTAGTGTAGGTAACGCAGTTTTTATATTATATACCTAAAATATGAATACAAAATCGTATGTAATACACGTATAGTATGTAGATCTATGTAAGCCCGTAGGTTACTTTAAAACTTGAAGATACTACCTCTTTCACTTGATGGTCGCACCTTAATTTCTTCAATTAAAAGTGAGGGTTCGGATGAAACTTTATGAGTAATTTTTATTAATTTTATCTTCCTGATTTCAGTGGTATGACCAATATAAGAGGTTTAAAAGGAAGGGATAAAAATTCCACTGCACCTTATGCCTTCACTACAAGTTCTTTGAATGAAAAAAAGGTTTTCTAACTATTAAATTTTGCTATCTTTTTCATCCTTATTGTATCACATCCTTTCACATGGGTACTGGAAAAATGCCAGACTATTCAGCTATTAGAATATAAAAATAAATATCCGTCTTCTTTAATGTAATTTCTAAAAAGAATTCAGTTCCACAATTTAATCTTTTTCTTGGACGATCAAAAGAAGTAGGAACTTTCATTTCCGCATCATTTTAATCAGCAATTTCAAACTGCTTTTTCAAAAGTCCTTAAGAGAAAAGAGAATCGCGCATGAATGATTTCTCTGCCACTCCTGAACCATTCATCGATTCTGAACGATTTCATTCACAAAATCCAATTAATTAATGATTTAAAGCAACGATAATTTAATCACTGGATGTTATCTCTGCTTCCATCAAATAGTTTTGAGTATTTTTTTTTTTCTTCGCACGAAATATGAAATAGCATTAAATCAATTAAAAGATTTTATTTCATGGGTGTTTTATTTTTAATTTAAATAACGCAGAAAAGTAAGTGAATCTTGATTTTTAGTTTAGATTTGAATGAAGTTATTTTCTTCTTTAATAAATGGATATTTTGCTGATTATTATGAGTTAATTTGCTGACTGCTTGCGACTCCGCATTGAAAAAATAGTTAATTAATTTCAATAGAAGAATTTTACGTCATCACACGTCATGAAAAAATTTGTTTATGTCAATATACGTCATAAAATGTTCTTGTTGCGTCATTCTAAATCATGAAAGACTTAAAAATATTTAAAATGTAACTAATCTTTAGTTAAATTTTAAATAAGCGGTTCAATTCAATCAAAATTTTTATTCATTTAAGTGAAACATTTAAGTTTTAAGTAACGATTTTTTTTTCATATTTTAAATCATTATGTAGCTAAAATTATTTATCTAATAATTTCCAATTAATGTCCCTTGACTAAAATAAATATGCAATCCGTCATTTTCTAATAAGATATTTTCGAAATACTTAAAAGTATGGCATTAAATTCTTCAAAAATTAATTCAAGAAATCTTCTGTTTTTCACAAATAATTGCACATTACTCACACACAAACATATATTTTAAAATTTGATCACTGTTTTCGGTATTCTAATATTTTTAGATAGATTTTATTAACATTTTTAAAAAGGAAGAAATTATATTTTAAATTGGAGATATTAAGTCATCAAACACAAACTTTAGGAAAGTTTTTCTGATCAATCTCCAATCATACCTTTTCCTCCAAGTCTCTCCCGCTGTAGTAACATATGGCCGCTCCCTAATGGGTACAGGGAACATGACAGATGGAATCACTCCATTGGATACGGAATAAATGACGTCTTCTGTCAGTTTGGTCGTTGCTTGTATCTGAGTTCCCGAGGAAGTAGTACCCTTTGGCAGGAACTTAGTTCTTGACTGCTAGCATCAGAAAACTCTTCCTTTTTTATCATGTGATTTTTTTAAGTCATTTTTGTCTCTTGATGGGTGCAACTTATCTTGAATCAGGTCCATGGTAGAAAAATAGAGCAGAAACATGAACATTTCCTGTTGGATAGGAAGGATTTTCTTTTGATAAAATACGATGTAGGAGATCGTTGTGATATAATAATATATGATACATCACACCGAGGTATGAGTTTTGAGGGTTTGCCTCTTTCAGAAAATGAACTTTAGAATATGATTCTGTTAGTTTAACTTTTACCACCAGGTCAACTTAAAAAGTATTGAGAACAACAAAATCAATAAGGAAGTTTTAGTTTAAGTTCGAATTTTCGAAGAGAGAAGGTCAAACTGCCGTTTGTCTCAAAAACAATTTGTTTCTGAGAATGGTTTAAATTATTGTAAATTTTCTTCTTTCTTCTCGACAAAACGTGGGCCAAGGCCGTCTGCCTACTGGAAAATTCAGAAACCTAAGATATCTTTTTTTACTGCGTAGAGTTGTCAGCCCTACGTCCAAGTTCTACAGTTATATTAGACCAGAATCCCTGGCATCGCGGGACAAACCTAAACTGGCACCGAGCTCCAGTCCCTCGGCCATCAGGCCCCTTGCATCTTTATTATGCTGGCTAATTATTGATTCCAGAAGTATCCATTCCAGTTGGTATGGAATATGTTTGTGAACATAATAATTTTTGCTTTGCTTACAGCAGTCGTAGTAAGTGCAAAACAGCACAGTTTTTTTTTTGCAAAAAAAAAAAAAAAAAAATGGCTGGTTCATCCTCAAAAGGAAAAATTGTTATTCTCTACATTACAATTTGGATGGTCCTCTTCATCCAGTATTCTGGTCTTTTTTTTTCTTGCGCATCAAAACTAACAACGGAACCGCCATCTTTTCACAAACAAAACTCTATTTTCCTACAAATGCTTTATTTGAGTCGAGCAAATGGTACTTCTTTAGACTGGAAACTTTATTAGCCGCCGAGTACTACAATCTGTTTCCTGTGTACCTTTTTTTTCAATTCCTTCTATTAGCTCACACTCTCCCTATATATATCTTGTTCAAATTTTCAATCCTTCATAAAATACTTTTTGTATTCAACCACTCAAGTTCAAATATACATTTTTTTTAACTTGTTGTAAATGACATGTGATGTGAATACAATTTTTCAAATATTATTCCATTCCTTAAATTTAATTAATTAATTTTAGTTTTTTTTTACATTTAAGTTGCATTATCTAATAATAGATGGCGCCAGATGTAAAAGCAAGATTTCAACTTTATTTGTAAAGGACTTTTCAACAATATAGTAAAAAAATAGGAATTGACTTTCAAATTTTTTTTTTTATTACTTGTTTATTGTTATTATTACTAAAGCCAATATTATTTTTTTACATTCACATTTCTGCCAATCATTGTCAATTAAGGCGTTTCCACAAAACTAAAAAAATGTTTATATTCTCAATAATATAGAGAATCATTTCATTAAATAATTATTCCTTTTTCTATAAGCTCGTCAAAGTTAAAATCAAATCTATTTTGAGAGTATAAGAAATTCATTCTAATGAAATGAGCAAATGGTGCCTCTTTTAGGCCGAAAACGACGTTTATTAGCCGACTACTACCATCTGTTTTCTGTTTATCTTTTTTTCAATTCCTATTATTAGTTCACACTCTCCCTATATATATCTCGTTCAAATTTTCAATCGTTCATAAAATACTTTTTATTCAGCCACTCATGTTCAAACACATTTTTTTTTTTCTTGTAGAGGATGACACTTGATGTTAATGCAGTTTTTTCAAATATCATTTCATTAATTAAATTTAATTCATTAATTTTAGTTTTTTTAGATTTAAGTTGCATTTATCTAATAATAGATGGCACCAGATGTAAGAGGAAAATTTCAACTTTATTTGTAAAGGACTTTTCTGAAAATGAAAAAAAAAAAAAAATAGGAATTGACTTAAAAACAAATTGTTTATTGTTATTATATCTAAAGCCAATATTATTTTTTTCTGCCATGCACATTTTTGGCATTCATTGTCAATGAAGGCGTTTCTTCAAAACTAAAAAAAGGTACATATTGTCTAATACAAGAAACCATTTCATTAAAAAGTTATCCCTTTAATGTTAGCTCACCAAAGTTAAAATCAAATCTATTTTGCCAGCATAAGAAATAGATTCTAATGAAAGGATTATCTAAAGTCTGTTAATCAAATCGGAGACTCCCTCGTTTAAAATGTAATTTTTTTTAAAATCAATTGAATGTGTCTAATTAAAAAGTTTAATGAAGTACTTTTTCTTACCTTTAAACAAATAAATGTTTTCAAAGTACAACAAAAAAGAGCAGCTTAACTCATTTTTTACCCTACTCACAGCATTTTTTTCTTCTGAAACTTTTATTTTTACTTTAAACACATTATATATACCCCGGGGACCGAAACTTCTAATTTAAGTAATAAAATAAAATCTAATTTCGTTCGACAAACTGAATCAGTTGTATTAATTATTTTAGTTGTCGAGTGTCTCAACCCCATTAGTTTTTAAAAATCGGGGAAAACATTTTTTAAGGAAGTATTTCTCTCTTGTTTCAATTGAGCAGTTGTTTTTTTTTGTTCCACAACTCAAAAAGAAATCTGTAGCATTAAATTCAATGACGCCCAATGGCAGTCAAAAGTATTGGAAAAAGTTTATGGATGGACTTCTTTTGGGAAAGGTTTAGAATTTTTCTTTATTCGCTGTCAAGATTTAAATTGAGATTTTGTAATAAGAGTTAAAGAGAATAAAAATTTGGAAGGACTTTTTTTAAGCTCAAAAATTTTATAGAAAAATTTCTTTTAAAAGTCGCGAAATGAAGTCATCCAACTTTGATGAATGGACTTAGTTTTGTTTTTAGAAATTTTAGAATCTCAAGTTTTAAATATCAGTTTATTATTATCCTAATTATTATTATTCTGTTTTAAATATCTATTTAATATTGTTTGCTAATGGCATGATATTATATCCTTATACATTTTAAAAACAGAGTGATTAACAATAGCACCAAGGGACATGATGAATTGTATAATACAACTAGTATAATTCGGAATACGCTTCAATATATTTCTTACACTACTCCACATAAGATCGTAACTGTTTGGTTTGGTTTGTCACTCTAAGTTCATTTTATGCACACGAGTTCTGATTAGACCGGGACCTACTGCTTTAAGTGGATTCCGAACCACTAATAAACATCCATGCCACCGCCACTATTGGAACTTAAAAATCTGTAAAGATAGTAAAGAGAAAAAGATGGTAATATGTTAGCACATATACCACATAAGATAAGTTACATAAATAATAAGTTTACATATACATAATAAATATATATTTATTATTACTCAATTGAGTCTTTAGCATCATTTGCAACTGACATGATATCATATGCTTATACATTCAAATCAAAGTGGATAACAATAGGGACCAAGAATCGTAGGACAAATTTTATAATAGAATTAGCATAATTCAGAATACAGTACAATAGATTTCTTATACTACGCCGCATAAGATCGTAAAGATTTGGTTTGTCGTTGTACAATCTTATTAGACCATCCGCCAGTACTCGAAACCCGCAACCTGTGGCACTGAGTGCCAGTCACTCGCCCATCAGGCCCCTTGCATCTTTAATATGCTGGCTAATTATTGATTCTAGAAGTATAAATTCAATTTGTATGGAATATGTTTGTGTACGTAACAATTTTACTTAAAACAGTCGTAGTACGTGCAAAAAGCAAATTTTTTTTCAAATAAAAACATGCTGGTTCATCTCGAAAGGACCAATTGCTATTCTCCACAGTACCTCCTCCATTCAATGGCATCCAGTATTGCTGTCTTTTTTTTATTTTCTTGCTCACCAAAACAAACAATGGAACCGGCATCTTTTCGTAAACAAAACCCTATTTTCCTACAAATATTTATTTGAGCCGAGCAAATGGTACTTCTTTAGGCCGACAACGGCGGTTAATAGCCGATTACTACCATCTGTGTATCTTTGTATCTCACATGTATCTTTTTTATTATTATTATTATTTCTAAAGCTAATATTTTTTTTTGCATTCACATTTATGTCATTCATTGTCAATGAAGGCATTTCTTCAAAAACTAAAAACTAAACTCTCTAATGTAATGAACCATTTCATTAAAAAGTTATTCCTTTTCTATAAGCTAATCAAAGTAAAAATCAATTCACTACGTCACATCTTACATTATGTCCCATAAAATCGTTAAGGTTTGTTTGGTTTGCAGCTATACGGTAATTTTATACACACTTTAGGCTAATTAGACCGAAACCTACAATTTAACGGGGATTTTGAACCACCAACGAACATCTGTGTCACCTTCAGGATTCAAACCAGAAGCATGTGGTACCAAAGATAAGGTTTGATTTGGTAAGTTTTACAGGTTTTGTTTGGTTTGTCTTGGTCATTTTATGCACAACACAATAGGGGCAACCCTATTTTCAAAACAAGCAAAACCCTATTTTCCTACAAATGCTTTATTTGAGTCGAGCAAATGGTTCTTCTTTAGGCTGAAAACGACGTTTATTAGCGGAGTGCTACCATCTGTGTTCCCATGTATCTTTTTTATTATTATTATTTCTAAAGCCAATATTTTTTTTTTCACATTCACATTTTTTTGTCATTCATTTGGCAATGAAGGCGTTCTCTCAATACTAAAAAAAGGTTCATATTCTGTAATACAAGAAACCCTTCCATTAAAAAGTTATTCCTCTTCTATTATCTAACCAAAGTTAAAATCAAATCTATTTTGCCAACATAAGAAATTCATTCCAATGAAAGGATTATCTGAAGTCTTAATCAAATCGGAGACTCCTCTTTTAAAATGTAATTTTTTTTTTTTTTTTTTAATCAGTTTAATTTGTCTAATTAAAAAGCCTAATGAACTACTTTTTTCTTACTTTTAAACAAATAAATGTTTTGAAAGTACAACTAAAAGAGTAGCTTAACTCATTTTAACCCTACTAAAAGCATTTTTTTCACATTCGGTCAATATGCATTTTTTTTATATTTTCTAATACAAGGAACCCTTCCATTAAAGTTATTCATTAGGTAACCAAAGTTAAATCAAATCTAATTTGCCAGCATAAGAAATTCATTCTAATGAAATGATTATCTAAAGTCTTATAAATATCCCCACTTTTAAATGTAATTTTTTTAAATCAACTGTAATTAAAAAGTCTAATGAACTACTTTTTCTTACTTTTTATTGTTTTGAAATGCACTATGCCAGAAACTTCTAAAAGTAAAAAATCTCTAATTTCGTTCGACAAACTGATTCAGTTGTATTCATTATTTTAGTTATCGAGTGTCTCAACCCCATTAGTTTTTTAAAAATCGGAAAACATTTTTAAGGAAATATTTCTCTCTTGTTTCAATTGAGCAGTTGTTTTTTTTTTTTCCCACAAACTCAAAAAGAAATCTGTAGAATTAAATTCAATGACAGTCCAAAGTATTGGAAAAATTTTATGGATGGATTTCGTCTGGAAAAAGGTTTAGAGTTTTCATTATTCGCTGTAAAATAAAATTGAAAATTTGTAATAAGCGTTAAAGAGAATAAGAATTTGAAAGAGTTTTTTTTTTTTTTAAGCTCCAAGAATTTTATAGAAAAATTTCTTTTAAAAGTCATGAAATGATGTCATCAAACTTTTGATGAATGGACTTAGTTATAGTGATCTTTAAGAAATTTTTAAGTCTCAAGTTTAAAATACCTGTTTATTATTATTCTGTTAGGTCTTTGGCATTATTTGCTATTGATATTGCATCATATCCTCGCACATTTTAAATTCGGTGGATAACATTAGGACCATGGAACGTAGGACGAATTTTATAATAGAATTAGCGTAATTCAGAATACACTTCAATAGATTTCTTACCCTAGACCACATAAGATCGTAAAGGAAATATATTGGGAATATATTAGCACACATTCCACATAAAAATAAGTTGAAATTTCTCTTGTATTTTACAAGAGGTCATCACATATGGGCAATTAGGGCTTCTTAAAATGTATTTCTTCTTTCCAGTCGATTTCAAAGGCAATTATGATATAAAAATGAAATAGGCTTAACAATAAAAATATTAACAATTTAATCTGTGTGTTGGTGAGCTTAAATTGTACACAACTCAAACAGAGCCGGATGTAATAGTATAACGCTTCAAGGTTCAGACCAAAGAGAGCTAAGATGCACCAAATGTTCCAGTACTGTTTTCAACTGTGCCCAAAAAGTAAGACTAATTATATTTTTTTTCAAAAACTCTTTATTTATTCTTCCCTATTTATTTCATCGCCTTCAAAATAATCCCCTCCGGACACAATGCACTTATGCCAACTTTTTTTTTCCAATCCTCAATGCATGCTAAAAAGTCATCGGTAGAGGTGGCCTTCAAAGCGATCGCCCATTCACGTTGAATCTCTTCAATCAACTCAAAACTGTGTAACCGGAGTGGTCTTTTGAGTTTAGGGAACAGTCAGAAGTGACACGACGAGAATACGGTGGTTGTGGAATGATATGGGCTTCATTTTTGTCGAAAAAGGGATCCATGGCATCCCCGATACTCGAAACCGAAATTGCAGGACCGAGCGCCAGTCACTCGGCCCATCAGGCCCCTTGCATGTTTACTATGTTCGCAATTATTGATTCCAGAAGTAGCAATTCAGTTAGTAAGGAATATGTTTGGGAACATAATGATTTAGCCTCGCTTACAGCAGTCGTAGTAAGTGCAAAACAGCACAGTTTTTTTTTTAAAAATAAAAAATCGCTGGTTCATCCTCAAAAGGGCAAATTGTTATTCTGCACAGTACCTCCTCCATTCGATGGCACTCTCCATCCAGTATTCTGGTCTTTTTTTCTTTGCGCACTTAAACAAACAACTGAACCAGCATCTCTTCGCAAACAAAACATTATTTTCCTACAAATGCTTTATTTGAGTCAAGCAAATGGTGCTTCTTTCTGCTGGAAACAACCTTTATTAGCCGACTACTACTATGTGTGTTCCCTTGTATCTTTTTTTTCAATTCCTACTATTAGTTCACACTTTCTCTATATATATCTTGTCAACAAGATATATTTAAACAAAACAACACAGCACATATTACATTTAAAACGCTTCTTCTTTCTCAATGGAGATTTTCTTGAACTTTTCAAACTTTCTTGTGTGTCATCCATTTTCTTTTCTCGCAACACTGTTGAAACTCCAGCACAGAGAAACTTACCTTTCATTACAGTTACAGTTTGAACGTGAAGCGATACCCATACTCCTATTGTTATCCACCCTGATTTAGTATGTGTAAGCATATAATAATGTCATGTCAGTAGCAAATAATGCTAAATACCCAACAAAGTAATAATAAACATAAATTTTAAACTTGAGATTTAAAAATTGCTTAAAGATCACTGAAAGTAAATCCATGCATCAAACATTTGATGACATCATTTCGCGACTTTTAAAAGAAATTTTTCTATAAAATTCTTGAGCTTACAAAAAGCTCCATACAACTTCTTATCCTCTTTAACGCTTATTACAAAATTTCAATTTAAATCTTGACAGCGAATAAAGAAAAATTCTAAAATCTTTCCCAGAAGAAGTCCATCCATAAACTTTTTGTAATACTTTGGACTGTCATTGGGCGTCATTGAATTTAATTGCACAGATTTCTTTTTTGAGTTAGAGGGAAAAAAGGCCCACTGCTCAATTGAAACAAGAGAGAAATTTATTAAAAAAAATCTTTCCACCTTTTTTAAATTAATGGGATTGAGACACTTCACAACTAAAATAATTAATACAACTGATTCAGTTTGTCGAAGGAAATTAGATTTTATTTTTATTAATTAAATTAGAAGTTTCGGTACCTAGATATATAATGCGTTTAACGTTAAAATAAAAGAAAGAAAAAAAAAGATGTTGGTAAGGTTAAAAATGAGTTAAACTGTTCTTTTAGTTGTACTTTTCAAAACATTTATTTGTTTAAAAGTAAGAAAAAGTACCTCATAAAACTTTTTAATTAGACACATTCAATTGATTTAAAAAATTAAATTTTAACAGAGGGATTCTCCGATTTGATTAACAGACTTTAGATTAGATTTTTCATTAGAATGAATTTCTTATGCTGGCAAAATCGATTTGATTTTAACTTTGCCGAGTTAATAGAAAAGGAATAATTTTTTAATGAAATGGTTTCTTATATTAGAGAATATGAACCTTTTGTATTAGTTTTGAAGTAACGCCTTCATTGACAAGGAATGACAAAAAATGTGAATGGAAAAAAATATTGGCTTTAGAAATAATAATAATAACTAGTAATATAAAAAAAAAATTTAAAAGTCAATTCCTATTTTTTTTCACTCTATTGCAGAAAGTCCTTTATAAATAATTTTCATTCATTTTTTAAGTTTATCTGGCGCCATCTATTGGTAGATACATGCAACTTAAATCTAAAAAAAAAAAAACTACAATTATATAATTAAATATAATTAATGAATTCATCAAGTTTCATCCACGACAAGTTCTAAAAAAATGTATTTGAACTTGAGTGGATGACTAAAAAGTATTTTATGAAATTTGAGCAAGATATATATAGGCAGAGTGTGAACTAATAGAAGGAATTGAAAAAAGATACATGGGAACACAGATGGTAGTGCTCGGCTAATAAACGTCGTTTTCGGTATAAAGAAGCACCATTTGCTGACCCAAATAAAGCATTTGTAGGAAAATAGGGTTCTGTTTGCGAAGAGATGCCGGTTCCGTCGTTTGTTTTAGTGCTCAAGAAAAAAAAGACGGAATACTGGATAAAGAGTGCCATCGAATGGAGGAGGTACTGTGGAGAATAACAACAATTTTGTCCTTCTGAAGATGTACCAGCCATTTTTTTCTTTTGAAACTGTGCTGTTTTGCACTTACTACGACTGATGTAAGCAAAGTTAAATTAATATGTTCACAAACATATTTCATATAAACTGAATGGATACTTCTGGAATCAATAATTAGCTAGCATAATAAAAGCCAGGGGCTTGACGGCCGAGTGACTGCGTTTGAGAGACGTGATATGTTGAACCTAAATTTTCCCACCAGAATTTTTAACAAATATTCTGAAGGACATTTCCCTCTTATATCAAAATGCTCTTGAGATGGTCTGGAAAGAAAAAATGCCTTATTGGTTTGGTTTGTCGCTCTGTAATCATTTTGTGCACTAGAGCTTTAATCTAGTTAGACTGGGACCTACAGCTTAACGTGGATTCCGAACCACTGCCAAATGCTGAAACGCTAGCCCATTGGCCATCAGGTCGCTGCCTTTTATGAAGCTGTAATTGACCCTCATATGACGTCATCTTGCACACGAAAAATTTCACTTTATTTTATGTGGTGTGTATGTTAATATACTATATTACCATTTTTCTCCTTTACGATCTTTACACTCTACAGGTACGAATCCTGGAAGTGTATGGATGGTTGTTTTCAGTGGTTCGGAACTTAAACTGTATGTCCCGGTCAAATTAGCTTAAAGTGTGCGCAAAATGACCGTAGAGCGACAAACCAAACCAAATCTTTACGAACTTATGTGTCGTAGTGTAAGAAATCTATGGAATTGTATTCTGAATTACGCTAATTCTATTATAAAATTCGTCCTACGTTTCTTGGTCCTATTGTTATACACCTTCTTTTGGAATGTATAAGGATGTGATGTCATGTCAGTAGGAAATAATGCTAAAGACCCAATAGAGTAATAATAAACAGAAATTTAAAACTTGAGATTAAAAAATTTCTATAAACCAAATTATGTCCATTCATCAAAAGTTTGATGACATCATTTCGCGACTTTTAAAAGAAATTTTCAATAAAATTCTTGAGCTTGAAAAAAATCCTTTTGCAAATTTTTTATTCTCTTTAACGCTTATTACAAAATTTCAATTTAAATCTTGACAGCGAATAAAGAAAAATTCTAAAACCTTTTCCAGAAGAAGTCCATCCATAAACTTTTTCCAATACTTTTGGCTGTCATTGTGAGTCATTGGATTTAATTCTACAGATTTCTTTTTGAGTTGTGGGGAAAAAAACCACTGCTCAATTGAAACAAGAGAGAAATATTTCATTAAAAAAATCTTACCACGATTTTTAAAACTAATGGGGTTGAGACACTCGACAACTAAAATAATGAATACAACTGATTCAGTGTGTCGAACGTAATTGAATTTAATTTTATTATTTCAATTAGAAGTTTCGGTTCCTAGGGATATATAATGTGCTTAACATAAAAATAAAAGACTCTAAAAGGCTAAATAAATGAGCTCAGCTGTTCTTTAGTTGTACTTTCAAAACTTTTATTTGTTTAAAAGTAAGAAAAAAGTACTTCATTAGACTTTTTAATTAGACACATTCAATTGATTTAAAAAATTGCATTTTAAAAGAGGGAGTCACCGATTTGATTAACAGACTTTAGATAATCCTTTCATTAGAATGTATTTCTTATGCTGGCAAAATAGATTTGATTTTAACTTTGGTAAGCTATTAGAAAAGGGATAACATTTCAATGAAAGGGTTCCTTGTATTAGAGAATACGAATCATTTTTTTTTAGTTTTGAGGAAATGCCTTCATTGACAATGAGTGACAAAAATGTGAATGGAAAAACAAATATTGACTTTAGAAATAATAAAAATAATAAAAAAAGATACATGGGAGACAGGGCGTAGTAGTAAGCTAATAAACGTCGTTTTCGTCCTAAAGAAGCACCATTTGCTCGACTCAAATAAAGCATTTGTAGGAAAATACGGTTTTGTTTGTTTTGAAAATAGGGTTGCCCTCGTGGGCATAAAATGACCGTGACAAACCAAACCAAACCTTTACTATCTTATGGCTTTTGGCACCATGGGCTCCTGTTTCGAATCCTGGCGGTGGCATGGATGTTTGTCAGTGGTTCGAATCCACTTTAAACTGTAGGTCCCGGTCTAATTAGCTTAAGGTGCGCAAAAAAATGACCGTAGAGCGACAAAAAACCTTTATGATCTTTTGTGGCGTAGTGTAAGAAATCTATTGAACTGTATTTTGAATTATGCCAATTCTATTATAAAATTCGTCCTGTCCGTCATATTGTTATCCACCCAGATTTAAAATGTGTAAGGATATGATGTCATGCCATTATCAAATGATGTTAAATAAAGGGCCATCAGAATAATAATAAATATAAATTTAAAACTTTAGATTTAAAAATTCCTTAAAGTTCGCTGAAACTAAGTCCATTCATCAAAAGTTTGATGACATCATTTCACGACTTTAAAAAAAAAAATTCTATAAAATTCTTCAGCTTAAAAAAAAAAAAACCTTTCCAAATTTTTCTCTTTAACGCTTATTACAAAATTTCAATTTACTTTGACAGCGAATAAAGAAAAATTCTAAACCTTTCCCAGAAGAAATCCATCAATAAACTTTTTCCAATACTTTGGACTGCCATTGAATTTAATTCTACAGATTTCTTTTTGAGTTTGGTGGAAAAAAAAAACACTGCTCAATTGAAACAAGAGAGAAATGTTTCATTAAAAATATATTTCCACGATTTTTAAAACTAATGGGGTTAGTGATATTCGACAACTGAAGTAATTAATACAATTGATTCAGTGTGTCGAACGAAATTAAATTTTATTTTTATTACTTAAATTAGAAGTTTCGGTATCTAGGGATATATGTGTTTAACTTAAAAATAAAAGACTCAGAAAAAAAAAAAAAACGCTGTTGGCAGGTTAAAAATGAGTTAACTGCTCTTTTAGTTGTACTTTCAAAACATTTATTTGTTTAAAAGTAAGAAAAAAATACTTCATTAGACTTTTTAATTAGGCACATTCAATTGATTTAGAAAAATTATATTTTAAAAGAGGTAGTCACCTATTTGATTAACAGACTTCAGATAATCCTTTCATTAGAATGAATTACTTATGCTGACAAAATAGATTTGATTTTAACTTTGGTTAGCTAATAGAAAAGGAATAACTTTTTAATGAAATGGTTCCTTGTATTAGAGAATATAAGCATTTTTTTCAGTTTTGACGAAATGCCTTCATTGCCAATGAATGACAAAAATGTGAATGGAAAAAATATTTTCTTTGAAATAATAATAATAACAAGTAATATAAAAAAAAAAAATGTATGTCATTTCCTACTTTTTAAGTTGAAATTTTTTTCTTACTTCTGGCGCCATCTATTGGTAGATGCATGCAACTTAAATAAAAAAAACTAAAATTAATTAATTAAATTTAATGAATGAATTGATATTTGAAAACTGTATTAACATCAAACGTCATCCACTATAAGTTCAAAAATGTATGTTGAACTGGAGTGGATGAATAAAAAGTATTTTATGAACGATTGAATAGTGAACAAGATATATATAGGGAGAGTGTGGACTAATAGTAGAAATAGAAAAAAAAGATGCACGGGAACACAGATGGTAGTATTCGGCTAATAAACGTCGTTTTCGGCCTAAAGAAGCACCATTTGCGCGGCTCAAATAAAGCATTTGTAGGAAAATACGGTTCTGTTTGCCAAAAGATGCCGTTCCGTTGTTTGTTTTAGTGCGCATGAAAAAAGACCAGAATATTGATGCCATCGAATGGAGGAGGTACTGCGGAGAATAACAATTGGCCTTTTTGAGGATGAACCAAGGGTTTTTTGGGGGGTTTTGTGGAAAAACAGCGTTATTTTGCACTTACTACGACTGCTGTAAGCAAAGTAAAATTATTGTTCACAAACATATTACATGCAAACTGGAATGGATATTTCTGGAATCAATAATTAGCCAGCTCAATAAGGATGCAAGGGGCCTGATGGTCGAATAACTGGCACTCGGTGCCAGTGGTTTCTTGTTCGAGTCCCAGCAATGCCATGGTTTCCCGTTCTAATAAGATTGTAGGGCAACAAACCAAACCAAACCTTTATGATCTTATGTAGCGTAGTATAAGAAATCCATTGAAGTACATTCTGAATTATGCTACTTCTATTATAAATTTCGTTCTACGTCCCTTGATTCGTCATGCATCCTGATATAGAATGTATAAGCGTATGATATCGCATGATGTCAGTAACAAATAATGCTAAAGACTCAATACAGTAATAATAAACAGAAATTTAAAACTTGAGATTTAAAAATTTCTTAAAGATCACCGAAACTAAGTCTATTCATCAAATGCTTGATGACAACATTTTGCAAAAAGAAATTTTTCTATAAAATTTATGAGCTTAAAAAAGCCTTCCAAATCTTTCGAATAAAGAAAGATTCTAAACCTTTCCCAGAAGAAGTCCATCCATAAACTGTTTCCAATACTTTTGACTGCCATTGAATTTAATTCTACAGATTTCTTTTGAGTCGTGTGGGAAAAACCCCACTGCTCAACTGAAACAAGAGAGAAATATTTCATTTAAAAAAATCTTTCCACGGTTTTTAAAACTAATGGGGTTGACATATTCGACAACTAAAATAATAATACAACTGATTCAGTGTGTCGAACGAAATTAGTTTTTATTTTTATTATTGAAATTAGAAGTTTCAGTACCTAGGGATATATAATGTGTTTAAGGTAAAAATAAAAGAAAAAAATGTTGGTAGAGTTAAAAATTAGTTAAGCTGTTCTTTTAGTTGTACTTCGAAAACATTTATTTGTTTAAAAGTAAGAAAAAGTACATCATTAGGCTTTTTAATTAGACACATTCAATTGATTTGAAAAAATTTCATTTTAAAAGAGGGACTTGATTAACAGATTTGACTAACAGATTTATGCTCGCAAAATAGATTTGATTTTAACTTTGGTTAGCTAATAGAAAATGAATAACTTTTTAATGAAAGGGTTCCTTATATTACAGAATATGAGCCTTTTTTTTTTTTCAGTTTTGAGGAAACGCCTTAATTGACAATGAGTGACAAAAATGTGAATAGAAAAAAAAATAATATTGTCTTTTGAAATAATAATAATAGCAAGTAATACAAAAAACAAAAGTTAAGTCAATTACTACTTTTTAAGTTTAAATTTTCCTCTCAAATCTGGCGCCATCTATTGGTAGATACGTGCAACTTAAATCGACACAAAACTAAAAATTAATTTATTAAATTTAATTACTGAATTAATATTTGAAAAAACTGTATTATCATCCAGTTTCATCCAGTTCCAAAAAAAATGTATTTGCACTTGAGTGGATGAATAAAAAATATTTTATGAACGATTGAAAATCTGAACAAGATATATATAGGGAGATTGGGAACTAAGAGTAGGAATTGAAAATAAGATGCATGGGGAACAGATGGTATAGCTGGGCTAATAAACGTCGTTTTCGGCCTAAAGAAGCACCATTTGCTCGACTCAAATAAAGCATTTGCAGGAAAACAGGGTTCTGTTTGCGAAGAGATGCCTCATCTGTTGTTTGTTTTGGTGTGCAAGAAAAAAAGGACCGGAATACCGGATGCCATCGAATGGAGGAGGTACTGTGGAAAATAACAATTGGCCTTTTTTGAGGATGAACCAGCGATTTTTTTTTTTTTTTTTGGAAAAAATTGTGTTGTTTTGCACTTACTACGACTGCTGTAAGCAAGGTAAAATTATTATGTTCAAAACGTATTCCATACAAACTGGAATGGATGCTTCTGGAATCAATAATTAGCCAGCATATTAAAGATGAAAGGGGCCTGGTGTCCAAGTGGATAATGCTGTGGCCTTTGGTATCCCAGGCTTTAGGTTCGAATCCTGGCGGTGGCATAAGTGTTTGTCAGTTTTTCGGAATCCCAGCTAAACTGTAAGTCCCAGTCTAACTAGCCTAAAGTGTGCACAAAGTGATCATAGAGCGACAAACCAAACTAATAAGGCATTTTTCTTTCCAGACCATTTCAAAGGCAATTTTGATGTAAGACTGAAGTATCTTTCAGAATATTTGTTCAAAATTCTGGTGGCAAAATTTAAGTTCAGCATATCAGGACTCTCAAAACTGTACAATCATATTAGATTGGAATCCACGCCATCGCCAGGACTCGAAATCAAAATCTGTGACACCGAGCGCCAGTCACTCGGCCATCAGGCCCCTTGCATCTTTATTATGCTGGCGAAATATCGATTCCAGAAGCATCCATTCCAGTTTGTATGCAACATATTTGTGAACATAATAATTTTACTTTGCTTACAGCAGTCGTAGTAAGTGCAAAACAACACAGATTTTCAAAAATAAAAAATAAAAAAGGCTGGTACATCCTCACAAGGACCAATTGTTATTCTCCACAGTACCTCGTCCATTTGGCAGCAGTCTTCATTCAGTATTCCGGTCCTTTTTTTTTCTTGCGCACCAAAACAAACAACGGTACCGGCATCTCTTCGCAAACAAAGCCCTATTTTCCTACAAATGCTTTATTTGAGTCGAGCAAATGGTACTTCTTTAGACTGGAAACGACGTTATTTAGCCGACTACTGCCATTTGTTATCAGTTATCTTGTATTATCTATCCCGTGTATCTTTTTTATTGTTGCTACTGACATGACATCATAACCTTATACATTCTAAATCAGGGCGGATAATAATTAGGCCAAGGGACATAGGACGAATTTTATAATAGAATTAGCATAATTCAGAATACAGCTCGATAGATTTCTTACACTAACGTCACAAAAGATCGTAAAAGTTTGGTTTGTCACTCTACGGTCATTTTTTGCACATTTTAGGCTAATTAGACCGGGACCTACTGTTTAACGTGGATTTCGAACCACTGACAAACATCCATTCGCCACCGCCAGGATTCGAAACTGGAGCCTATGGTTATACCATCTGTTTCAAAAGCCATAAGATCGTAAATTTTCAGTCGTTCAGGTTTGGTTTTTTTTGGACTTGGTTTGACACTCGGTTTTTTTTAAATATTAATTTTAACTAAATTTTTACTTTCGGTCATTTTTTTACCAATATGCACACGAGGGCAACTCTATTTTCCTGCAAATGCTTTATTTTGTAATGTAATTTTTTTCAATCGATTGAATGTGCCTAATTAAAAAGTCTAAAGTCTGTTAATGAAATCGTCTACTTTTTTTTTAATCTTACTTTTTAAACAAATAAATGTTTTGAAAGCACTACTAAAAAGCAGCTTAACTCATTCTTAACCCTTTCAATAGTCTTTTATTTTTACTTTAAACACATTATATATCCCTAGGTACCGAAACTTCTAATTTAAGTAATAAAAATAAAATCTAATTTCGTTCGACACACTGCATCAGCTGCATTAATTATTTTAGTTGTCGAGTGTCGCAACCCCGTTATTTTTTAAATCGTGGAAAGGTTTTTTAAAAGAAACATTTCTCTCTTGTTTCAATTGAGCAGTTTTTTTTCCCCTCTAACTCAAAAGAAATCTGTAGAATTAAATTCAATGACGCCCAATGACAATTCAAAGTATTGGAAAAAGTTTATGGATGGACTTCTGGGAAAGATTTAGATTTTTTTTCTTTTTTCCCTGTCAAGATTTAAATTGAAATTTTGTAATAAGCGTTAAAGAGAATAATAATTTGAAGGATTTTTTTTTAAGCTCAAGAATTTTATAGAAAAATTTCTTTTAAAAGTCATCAAATGATGTCATGAAACTTTTGATGAATGGAATTAATTTTGTTTTTAGATATTTTTTTTTTATCTCAAGTTTTAAATTTCTGTTTATTATTACTCTATTGGGTCTTTAGCATCATTTGCAACTGACATGACATCAAATGCTTACACACTCTAAATCAGGGTGGATAACACTAGGACATGATGAATTTTATAACAGAATTATCGTGATTCAGAATACAATTCAATAGATTTCTTACACTACGACACATAAGATCGTTAAGTTTTGGCACGGTTTGTCGCTCTACGGTCATTTTGTGCACACAAGAACTAATTAGACCGGCACCTGCAACTTAAAGTGGATTCCGAACCACTCACAATTATCCATGCCACAGCCATGATTCGAACTTGAAGCCTGTAAAAATTGTAAAGAAGAAAGATGGTAGCATGTTGACACATATACCACATAAAATAAGTTGAAATGTTTTGTGTATTTTACAAGATGACATCATATACTGGGCAATTAGGTCTTCTTAAAAGGCAGTCTGATGGCCAATGACTAACGCTCTAACATTTGGTGCCGTAGGCTTCGGGTTCCAATCCTGGTGGCAGCATGGATGTTTGTTAGTGATTCGGAATCAAGTATTAATTAATCTGTAGGTCCCGATCTAATTAGCACAAAGTGTGCACAAAATGACCGTAAAGCGACAAACCAAACCTTTACGATCTTATGTCCTTTGGTACCACAGGCTTCAGGTTCGAATCTCGCCGGAGGCAGGGATGTTTGTTAGTGATTCGGAATCTACTTGAAACTGTAGATCCCGATCTAATTAGCTTGTCAGTAATGACGGGAGAGCGACAAACCAAACCAATCTTAAAAGGCATTTCTTCTTCTTTCCAGACCGTTTTAAGGGCAATTTTGATATAAGAGTGTAGCAGGTTCTTCATGCGGCATCCTGTGTAACGCTGAATCTTCAATGTATCTGTCATTCATATCAGCATTTACATTACAGTCAGTGTGAATAATATTTACTGCATGAGGGCTAAGGTTCGAATCCGCTGGTATCATTTTTGCAGTCACTGCTTTCATAAACGGGGAGATTTGATGGGATTGTGTGTAAAGTATTCCGCATCGATTTTCAAGCTGCCTGGGGAGTTTTATGTGTTTTCTCTCTTACGACACGGAGCATTTATCTCTTGAAAGTCACTGTTATACCTTCATCACCCGTCGGTAGCTGTTTGTGGTATGCTTGAGGTTCATCGACGTTCCACCCTCACGTTTTCTAACTGATAATAACCTGCATAAACCTTTACACGCGGTGAGGTGGGCAGAAAAGATAAGGAAAAACTGCTAAAATATTTATCGTAAAATGAATTGCAGCACACTTTTGACTAAGGGAAAGTAAGTATGGATCGAGCCTATGAGGAATGACAAATTACAGAAGACAAACAATGGATTGTCATACATTGTAAACAAGTATCATTTTCTGAGCCAGTCCTTAGACAGACCTTGTATAACGCGATTATCAACCAGAAATTTGGAAGTTGAAAAGAAATTTTGTGAATTTGCTAAAATATTTCAAGGATAACATGATAAGAACATTAGAGTTTTCTCCTTAATAACACTTCAACAATTCCCTCTCTATATTTGGATAAGTTTTGGAAAGCGCTTACTTGTAGGGTTATACATAGCCATAGGTATTGGGATGGGATGTAGAGAAAAGAAGAGTAATATTCAACGGAGTGTGATGGCAAAAAGAATGTCTTCAAAAACTTTCCTTATTCCTCACATTGCGGTTCCATACAGAGGAAGGCCATTTTGGATACAAGTGAAAGATATTCGTAAGCTCTTGTTTCTATGCCGAGTATGAACACGACAGATTCATTAAAATCTATTTTCTACTTTCAAATTTCCAGTTAATAATAGCATTATACAACGTCAGTCTAAGGACTGACTAAGAAAAGGATACTTATTTGTAATTTATGGCAAAACCATTGTTTGCCTTCTGTAATGTATTGATAGAAAGGATTTTCCATTGAACTCGTGAAAGATGGAGTAGCCACCAGATGCCACCTCTGATATATTCCAAATTGCTGTGCCATAATGTGGATGCAGTATAGCAGATTACTCATCCTCATTAAAACTGAATCCAAAGACGACATACTACCTCACATCATGTATCTGAAAATAATAATACGTTGAAATGTCTTAAAAGAATAAAGCAGAACTATTTTAACCAAACAAAAAATACGTCCGCTCTCAACCTAAAACGCCCATCACTCTAACATTCGAGCATTGTGACAGCTCTCTTGAATTGAACAATTTGAGGAAGAGTGTTCGACTCAAAGTTCCACTCCGAAGCTGGAGTTGGCAGCTGTTGTTAAAGTCCGCAAACATCATTAACCCTGACCGTCGTCAAGTTGCTCCCGTCCTCGAAATGTTGACCTAATTTCGGCTGTCAATCCTTTCCCCCTATTGATTTCCGGCGCTGCTCTCTGCTGGATTTTAGCTTTATTCCGGACTTTCTCTGGCGCAAATGGGACTTGGATTAGGTGGCGAGGAGAAATTTTTGCAAGGCTGTATTCTAGTTATACAGTAATTTTTGTATGCCATCATTGCTTGCTGTGTAACTTTCGTGATACAGTTAACCCTCTCATAGTATCCACATAAGAATAATTTAATTTATGTTTAATTTATTTTTTTAAGAGAAATGTTCGTTTAATGTTATAAAAATATTGCTTCGATTTAGATGCTGTAATTTCATTATGTTCCAAAAGACTTTTTATTCTACATGATAATGGCCTATGGATCGTGCTTAGATGACCTTGAATAGATGAAGTTAGCCTTAGCTACGGCTACAATTTGAAACTTACTACAACTCTTCCTGAGGCTAACTTTCAAACCTTTTTTAGGTATTTTCCAGTCTACAGATTTAATGTGTTCACTGTAATCAAAGTCTTGAAGTTCATAATTATCCTTTCGGAGCCTAATGGCTGAGTGACTAGTTCTCTGTCACTCAGTGCCTCAGGTTTCGGGCTCGAGTCCCGGCGAGCTCATAGATGTTTGGCATCCCTTTAAACCACAGATTCCGGTCTAAAATGACTGTAAGGCTTTAGGCATAGGGCTGATAATCCTACCTAGTAAAAAGAAAACGTATCCTGCCTCGAAATCTGCCAGCAGACAAACGGCCTTGGACCACTATGGGGCTGTTGCGCCAATGAAGAAGAAGATGAAGAATTACCCTTGTAATAAACTAGGATGAATAGTATATTCTAATTAACAAATTAACCGAAATCTGTGA
Organism: Caerostris extrusa; assembly: GCA_021605095.1. Taxonomy (NCBI): domain Eukaryota; kingdom Metazoa; phylum Arthropoda; class Arachnida; order Araneae; family Araneidae; genus Caerostris; species Caerostris extrusa. The sequence continues at coordinate 84,580 of BPLR01019020.1, read as the reverse complement.
ATAGATTTTCATGGGCCTGTGGTAATATAAGCAGATTAGAATTTATGGTGGTACCACAAATAGGTTAGAGCTAACAATGGTAATACGAATAGGTCAGAAGTTATAATAGTAATGCGAATAGGTTAGACTTTATAGGCTATCATGGCAATGAATGCGCAGATAGCTTTGCTAAAGCAAGCGTTATAAACGCTTATCCATTTGTCATCGATACTCAACTTCATTTCTCAAAAAAGCACTTAAATAATTGTCTATTAGAAAATCAGCAACAAAACTAAAATAGCATGAACATAAGGCAAAGGATTTTCGAAATCAAGCCTAAAGACTGAAAAAAATCCTTTCCTACAAAAGAAATTATGTTTACGAAAGGTTATGGTGTATTAAAATATACCTCAAAATATTCAACCCTGTTATCCAAACAAAGATTCATTTTTGTTATTTTATACTCCACAGACTGGAAATTGTCCTAATATTCTATATATCATGTTATTGTATATCAGAAGATAATTTCTACTCCTTTGGAGAACAGTTTCATTATGCAACTATGTGTCATCTTACAGAATCATGACATCTTAAAATCCCTTCTCAACATTTCTGCATTCAGTGGCCCTGAAATATACACTCATGTCCATAAATTAAGGATAATTCAGAATCACACAGAAATTGAACTCTAAAATAAAAATTTCACCTGTAGAATTATCACACACATCTTGAAGAAGAATATGCACACTACAGGAAACCACCAGATGGCGCGGATAGTACGTCACAATGACGAGAGTGTAAGAGAGGAGTATATAAGGAATGGTGGCAAAGAAGTAAAATGGTTCACAAGCGCTTTAAAAGCCTTTCAGCGCAATAACAGCATAGTCATGGCACAAAGGAAACATTTGGATGATTTTTCAGGTGGTAGAATTATCGGACGACTGGAATGTGGACGTACCCAGCTGGAAATATCCGAGGAACTTGGAATCGCCCAGAGTGTCATCTCCAGGCTTTGGCAACGATTCCAAGATGATGGTAATGTGAGTAGATGTTACAGCACAGGTCGCCCCCGAATTACAACGCTGAATGAGGACCGGTATTTAGCAGCTACTGCCAAAAGAAACAGACGGAGCACAGCATCAGACCGGTCTCGTCAGCTCTCTTCAGCTACCGGTACGACAGTTTCAAGGCAGACCGTGTACAGACGCTTAGGGCACATCCATATTAACCATCGTACTAACCATGTTATACTGTTTTTTGTAAATAGGTTCTTTTTTGAAATTTTCTCCAGGGAGTAAAAATCGCAATTTTTATTAATTATGTCAAACATATAGCATTTTTTTGCTCTTTACCTTTTGTTTAATAAATGGACTTTACAAATAAGTCAAATTTGTTTTGCTTCTGTCTCTTTCTTTGCCCGAACTTCATTATCCTTAATTTATGGACATGAGTGTAATATACAACTCATGGACCAGAATGGAGAATCATCATTTTAACAAACTTTATTCATGATTAATCATTCAAAGAAACTATTATACCTGCAATATTAATTGAATTCTCTGCACCCATTCTTTTTCACTTCAAACAAAAAGTTTTTTTGTTATTTTATACACCACAATTTGAACGTTGTCATAATATTGTGTACACCATGCTATACTAGGTAATGTTTATAAACACTGTTTATGCCCTCTGTACTTTATACACTTTCACTCTGGCCTATTAGTTACATAGACCATAAAAATTTTTGAACTATTATAATTCATTGTACTCCTGTAATTCTGTAAATGAAAGGCTTTTAAATCTAATTTTCATTATTATTGTTATTTTATACGATATCGACTTAAAATTGCCCTAATACTCTGCATACCATGTTATTGTATATCAAAAGATAATTTCTGATTCAGTGTAAAACCATTCCACTATACAACTATTTATCTTGCAGAATCCTGCCATCTTAAAATCCTTTTTCAACATTTTTACATTCAGTTCATTACAACATTTTTACATGTAAAAATGTTGAGAGGAGATTTTAATTATTAAGGGGTTTAAATTTTCCATTGATCGATCTGAGTCTACCTCCATCACAACAAATAAATGGTATTATTATTTTGACTCAAGGTCTGCCTTACCGGCTCTTAATAAAAGTTCCTCAAGTATGATCTTGAATATTATATCTTTTAGAAGAAATCGACCGTTTGCACAGATCCTGTATGCTACAATGGATTCCTGCTGAAACTGGTTTGTGATTTAATTAAATTGCAGATTCTTTGCCGAGGAAGTCTGGATCAGATTGCCATTCCCACTTCCCTCGCAGATGCAAATGCCTTGGCAAAATCTAAACTCATCATTCCTTCTAAGAACAGCACTGAATATCAAATTACAGAACTACATGTCTATAAAAATAGCTACTACTCTCACAAGTTTCAGCACCACAAATATTATAACAATTCGGAGGGATGGATGGGCTGATTGATTGATTACCGGAAAAAAATGCTCTAGGCTTCCTAGCTGTTTACAGTAAACCTCCGCAGTTATTGTTGGATTTGTCACCAAACAACTCAATAATGGACAATCCCCTCATCAATCCCATCATCATTAATAATGGACATCCCTGTCTTCTTGCACTTGACATCGCTACAGAGCAGTGGTTCTCAAACTTTTTCAAGGCGGGCTCATTTAAAAATCTGAAAATAATTGTAAGTGTACTAGTATATACAAATTATTTTCAAATAAGCATCCGCTACCAACGCCTCTCAATTTTGCATCCAGATGGTCAACTGCACAGGCTTTTACTTACAGACGAAGTGGTCTCAGAAGCTGCAATGGAAAATTTTTACATTGAAAATCACATAGACGCTGAGCCTCCTAGTAGCCAACCATGGAAGTTACCACTCCTACTTTCTCGGACACCTTTTTTTTTTTAGCATTATCGCTGTTTGACGTCTTTTTAAATGAAGAAAGAAGAAAAAAAGCAACCAGAAAAGTTAGCTATTTGAACAAAACTATCTTTGAGGAAGAAAACTGACAAGAAAAAGAGTAAATATGATTATTTTAACATCAAGCATATATTTCTCTGGAATTCCACCTTTGGGATTCACTGCTATACAGGATCTTCTGATTTATCGCAGATTTAGTCAGAAGTTGAATCCTTATTTATAATTAGAACAAGTAACATAAAAAAAATTTTAAAGTCAATTCCTACTTATTTTTCCTTATATTGCAGAAAGTCCTTTATAAATAAAGTTGAAATTTTCCGCTTCCATCTGGCGCCGTCTATTGGTAGATACATGCAACTTAAATCTAAAAAAAACTCAAATGAATTAATTAAATTTAATGAATGAATTAATATTTTAAAAAACTGTGTTAACATCCAGTGTCATCCCCTACAAGTTCAAAAAAATGTATTTGAACTTGAGTGGATGAATAAAAGTATTTCATGAACGATTGATAATTTGAACAAGTTATATATAGGGAGAGTGTGAGCTAATAGTAGGAATTGAAAAAGGTTAAAACTTTCATAGCATGATTTATTTCACTATTTTTTCCTCAAATTTTTACATTTATAATTTAGAATTGTGCTTCTGTAAAGTAAAAGGTTTTGACACATTTATGGATTGAGCGTTTTCCAACTATCTTAAAAGCGAAATAAAATCAAAATCAATTCCAAATATTTTACATATAATAACTTCATTTCTTTTTTGAATTTCTTTTCATCATATAAATGTTTATTTCATGTGCTTAAGGAAATTTATAAAAGAAAGACATTTTGCTTTATCGAAATTTTGCATTCATGTATTCAAAAAAAACAGCTGATGTTGATGCGTCTTTCAAATTGAATTTTAATATTTATTTTTTAATATTATTCAAAAAGAGGCACCAGCTGTTTCTAGGTGCTAAAAGCAAAAAAAAATTTTAATATTTTGTTATCGAAGGGTAAAAGAATAATTTATAAAAGTAAATATTAATTTATTTACAAAATTAATTTATTCTGGGAACCGCATCTTTTCAAGAGGATTTTTATTTTAAGTAATTTTGACCAAAGTGTTACATTTTTTTATATAAGACATTTTTTTTAACATCTGGAGAAATTTAAACCTATTCTAATACAAATTTAAGTCATATCTTCACATAAATTAAATAAATTTAGTAGTTATTGTTAGCTTCCGTTTTAAAACAAATAAAAATAATAAAATAAGATTAAATTAGTTAAAGAAGTTTGCATTAATTAGTTAGCTTTCTTTTGTTTTTTCTATAATAGTTATGAATTGTTATGAAAAATTATTTTTTTGTTTCAAGGTAGTGTTATGTCTTATCACCATATTAAAGTATCATATTTGATGAAAATAAAACTAATGAATAATTTAAAAGCTCCTTTTATTTCGTACATTACTGTACAGGAACACATGATTGCTATTTTTTTTTGTGTGTGTATAGATTTTTATGCAAAATAAAATAACAGTTTAATTTCTCAAATATAATTTTATTATTTTAATAGAATTTATTAATTTAAGCAAAAAACGATAAAACAAGTAATATAAAAAAATTTTTAAAGTCAATTCCTACTTTTTTTCAGTATGTTGCAAAAGTCCTTTATTAATAATTTTCATTCATTTTTTTTAAGTTTATCTGGCGCCATCTATTGGTAGATATATGCAACTTAAATCTAAAAAAACTACAATTAATTAATTAAATTTAATTACTGAATTAATATTAAAAAAAAAAACTGTATTAACATCCAGTGTCATCCACTACAAGTTAAAAAAAATGTATTTGAACTTGAGTGGAGAAACAAAAGTATTTCCTGAACGATTGAAAATTTGAACAAGATATATATAGAGAGAGTGTGAGCTGATAAAAGGAATTGAAAAAAATACGCAGAACGGGCATTTAAATCACAAAACAGTATTTTTAATTTCACTACAGAAAAGCGGATTCAGTAATGGTTACTGAATCTGCTTTTCTGCAGTGAAAGGCAAAAGTTTGCCAAGTGTTAAAAAAGGTGACAATGGTTAAAATTTATCGTAGAAGAACGGTAGCCATAGCAGTATTAGTAGTATTCGCAAATTTACAGATAACAGTAGTCAAAAAGGGACGTCATAAAAAAGAAACGTGGTTTTATAGCAGGGTGATTCAACGGGTATAGGACAAAGTTTGGGGGTGTTACATCTTATTGAAACATACAGTTTTTGTATAGAAATGTGTGGGATTTTTGTATAGGAATGCATGCAACGCATCAGAAGATGAGTGGAGGAACGAACATACTTTCAAACGAATGTCACGCAACAGTCAAGTTCAATGGTTCAACTGATACCCGTCACGTGACGATTTTGAACTAGACATTGAAGCTGTGAAATGCCCAGCATCTTTAGAACTGTTTGCCAATCACTTTTTTGACGCTGCTAAACATGTATTAGTGCGGGTGGTCACCATTTTGAGCATTTATTGAAAGCATTGAATCAAAGAAGTATTTAACAATGATGTTTTCAATTAAAAAGTTTTTTTTTTCATATCTCAGTTTTGGTGTTCATGCCTCAACACATCTTATCCAATCCAACACGTTCAAAATGTGATCTTTGAATCATCCCGTATATAAAAAAAATACACAGTCCAGTCACATTAATGTGACCACCTGTCAAAAGCCAGAATAGCCACCTTTGGCAGAGAGGACGAAACAACAACGATTAGCTGAGAGCAACAATTGAAATGCTTTCCGATGCCCTAGGACATCCTTTATATACACTCCACTGCAATGTGTTGCCACCTTCCTTTGTGATTGGTTATTTAATGTTGACGTCGAAAGTAGTCGGGGTGGACTGTGTTTATAATTTTTTTCAATGGCAATATTAACTCCATCAGAGTGATTAAAGTAGTAGCTTTTGCTGTTGCGCCTGAGAAAAGTTATCAGTAGAAATCAGCTTTATGTGCGTAGCTGATAATATTTAAATTAAATTAATATTAAATATTAAATAATACATTCAAAATTATTGTTTCGTTGAATGTTTCCTTTAATAAGCTGAATATAAAGGTATGATATTAATATATTAAAAATCTTTTAATACTTATTTACAATACAATTGAATGGCAATCTTTGATCATTGAACGTGTGAAACATAAATTATACTTATTCAGGAGAATTTCAATGTGAGTTACTTGGTTTTCCTGATTATTTTTTTTAGAAAATTGGAGAAATTCATATTGATTACTGTTCTAATATCTTAGACTCCCAGAAAAGACTATGTGTGTTGGCAAATGCTATATATATATAACATAAAATCATAAATTTTGCCTTATTTCATTTCTTTTGTTTTCATTACTTACCGTTTGCCATTAAATAATTATTTTTAAAGAAAATTTTGACTAACTTTTGCAACTGTCTGACTCCCATATTGCTTTATTTCCTTCAATAAAACTGTTTTTAATTCTAATATTGTACGTATATTTAATTTTTCATGAAGAAATGAATACATAAAAGCCTATTTTCCATGATTTCTGTTATTTTAAGTGGGAGTTAACATGCTTTAACTCTTATAAATTAAATAAATTTTAGTTTTAATTATTGAACTAAAATTATTGTGAATTTGCTAAACTAATTGTGATTCGTGCTAATTGCTTCTTTCAATATTTAAAGTTTGAAAAAATTTATCTTCTGAAAAATTTTATTAATGTCTAAACAACTTGCTAGTTTTGGAATTGCTAATAGTTAATGACGTTAATATTTTTGGAATGCTCGCAGAGCTTTTGATAAGAAAGTCAATACTAAAAATATCTAACAGTGGTAAGAAGCTAAAGATTCATTTGCTTTGTAAAGGGACACGAGATGCAATTTTAAGTGAGAATTTTAAGTCGCAATGGATGGAATTGATGAACAGCTTCAAGCTGATCTACTGCTAATAAGACATTCCTCTTTTTGTAAAGGTGTTTTACATTCATAGGGACCCTTTACTGTTTCCTTCTTTAGTTTCAATAAAATATTAAATATTCAAATTCAACAAATATTAAATATTCAAATTCAACAAATATTAAATATTCAAATTCAATAAATATCAAATATGAAATATTCAAATTCAATAAATATCAAATATTAAATATTCAAATTCAATAAATGTAAAATATTAAATATTCAAATTCAATAAATGTAAAATATTAAATATTCAAATTCAATAAATGTAAAATATTAAATATTCAAATTCAATAAATATCAAATATTAAATATTCAAATTCAAATAAAATATTAATATAGAATCAGATGCAACGGAACATCATATATCTGGAATAAAATAAAATATTTATTTTACTGCTTTAATAGGAAAAAAATTGTTCTCAACAATATGAAAATCACTTACTTGATTTCATAACCAGTTGGCTTGGTTAGTTTTACTATTACTCCTTATTCATATCAATTTAAAATCCTCCTTGAAATATTCAGTGCAAGTTAATTTACTCTAATTTCGATAAGGAGGTGCAGTAGCCATTTGCCGAGTGCAGATTTACCAAACGTGATTTTGCATACATACGTTGTTTTAAATGTTGCCATTTATTTTAGAGCTGCACTAGAATTTCACTCATACGCGGTGCGCTGAAGACCATCGACCATATTGCCATATCTCCGGGCATTAACTCTAAAGCCGGAAGTTGTCAACAGTTTTAAAGAATTTCCATACGTAGCCAGAAGAATGGTATAAATTGTAAAAGCAATTGGCAGAGAAGGATTTGGTGATAAGAAAAGAAGGAGAAGTCAGTGAATTAACCAAGAAATTACGAATGAAAAATTGTAACATCAGCTTGAAGGTATCGACAATGCATATAAAATGCCTTTAACATACAAGAAATTAAACGCCATGTCAAAAAAAAGTTACAGCAACTGTGTAATTTTGCAATGTAGATGAATCCAAATGAAGACAATTTGTAAAGGCATTGAAAAACTGTCTTCTCTTACCATTTAACTTTTAAAATGATGTGCAAGTCTTTATCTCAAATAGAAAACACCAACTTTTTTTACAAAATTATACATCCTATACCTACTTATTAAATACTATAACAAAATATCCCTACAATTAACATTTCAAAAACAACAATATTCAGATTTGATTAAATTATTTAAACATTCTTAATTTGAACTATATCTAATACATATATCTATATCATAACATTTGTCAAAAGTTTACTATACTGGCAGATATAGTGACAGGGGAAGAATCACTCTACAAATTATTTTTTTTTTCTAATGCAGCTGGCAAACACTTAGACAGCTTGGTGTTGGATGCCTTTAGGCAAGCGCTGCACAGACGTACTCACTTTGCATTACCCAGGGGCGCGTGTAACTTGAAGATAAGCCCCGGGCGCGGAGTAACAATGCCCCCGCAACACTCCACGATCATATTAGACCGGGACCTACAGTTTAAAGTGGATTCTGAACCACTACAAACAACCATGGCACCGCCGGGACTCGAACCCGAAACCTGTGGTACCGAGCGCCATTCAGGCCCCGGTCTACAACTTATAATAACAAAAAAGCAACACATTTATGAAAACTTCATTTATGATTTCAAGATGACCAATGAGATATATGCAAAAACTCATAAATAAAAATCTTTTCAATAAAAAAAATGAACAGACATTGAAGAGAAACCAGAAATTGAAATTCACATTAAGTCAATTGCTTAAGAATAGAGTGAAGTAAAATTGTTATATTTTTATTTCTTTCACGAAATAACTTTGAATAAATTCGCTTTTCAACCGAAAATTGTATCTCGAGATTTCGGCCTTCTTGCATATGCGTGTCTGTAGATTTCTTTGTTCTTTTTTTTTTTTTTAGTTGTATAATTCAAAATTGTTCCATGATTTCGTAATCCCTTTGGGAGAAGATTTAGAATATTTTCTGTATTTTCTTTTAAGGATTACATAAATATTTTTTTAGTGGATATTCATCATCAATCTTAAAAATATTTTTAAAACAATCCTATTAAAATAAAATTAAGAGCTACTTTTTTTATGTAAATTAAATACTTCTTTCAATAAATATTTTCATATAAAAATTCTTATATGATCTTATTAAATTTTTGTTTAAGAACACTAATCATTGACAAACAAATCACCAAAACATTTGCTGTTCTTTACTATTAAGAGTATGACAAATATTCACACTTTCATTACAAATTAATAAAGTTCAATGATGGAATTGATTTTCAGGAATGGTTTATGAGATAATGTATTGATAGATACCATAGCAATAACTCCGATAATTGCTAATGTTTGGTAACGAATAGCCGTGGTAATAACCTTAACTATGGTAACGTTTTCCCGGACACCATAGCAGTAATTGTGATAACATGTAGGACACTGCCGCTGTGGTAATAATCATAACTGTGATAATGTGTGGTAACAGATACCATATAAATAGAACTTACACTCAAGAGCCAAAACATTATGACCACCCTACATTTTGCAATGAACTTTGCCTGGATGACGTGGAAGGCACGTGATCATGTGGAAGTGGTATTAAGCCGCTGGAAAGTCTGAAGAATCATTCTTTCACTTACTTCTGCGTGTGATGTGAAAGGCTGCGGATCTAAGCGACTTTGATAGAGGGCAGATTGTAATGACTTGAAGGCTCGGAACAAGTATTTCTGAAACTGCACCACTCGTGGATTGTTCGCGATCTACAGTTGTTACTTATACAAAGTGGATGAATAACGGTGAAACCAGCAGTAGACGACATGGTGTTGGACGTCCACATGCCATCAAAGAAAAGGTCGTCGGAGACTGTCTCGCATGGTGAAGCAAAATAGGAGCCAGACAGTGGCTCAGCTGACAGCCCAATACAATGTAGGGTCCAAGTAGAATAGTATCGGAGCACACTGTTCAGCGGACACTGTTGGATATGGGGCTACGCAGCAAACGTCCCACTCGTGCGCCTTTGCTGACCAAGCGTCATCGCCAACTGCGCCTGCGCCTGGGCCCGGAACATCGTGACTGGTTAATGGATCAGTGGGAGAGAGTTGCCTGGTCAGATGAATCACGGTTTGTCATTCATCACGCCGATGGCCGTGTCAGGATACGCCGTCTTCCAGGAGAACAGTTGCTCCCTCAATGTACAGTACCAGCCTGTGGTGGCGGTATTATGCTTTTGGGGGACGTTCTCTTGGGCGTCTCTGGGACCCATGGTTGGACGGCAGCTCAGAGTTCAAAGACCATCAATTCGCAATATCTCGGATTTGCGTGACCGTTGCTTAAACATCTGGTACAATCTGTCTCCGGCCATCTACCAAGGACTTGTGGCATCCATGCCAAGGCGGGTTGAGGCTGTGTTGCGCCAAAGTGTGTCAGCTCATTATTGACAGGTGGTCATAATGCTTTGGCTCTTGAGTGTATTTTCTCTAGATTTATATGCCTTTATTGATATTTTTAGTTAAATTTATCAAAGTAAACGATACATTTCATAGAAGGTAGATAATACCGGATCATATCAGCGAGTAAAAAATAAACTTATAATGTCATCAGAATCTAGAAATGGAATATTATCATTTTCGAAAAGAATCTGTAAAAGAAGTATCTTAATTAATAGGATTTAATTAGTATTTTTCATTAATTTAATTAAATCGTATTTCAAATTAATAAAGTATGAAATTATTTTCCGTTTCCTCTAAAAGCATTAAGAAAAATTTATTTCAATTTCTATTCAATTCATAGGAAGCATTTACTTCAGTTATTTCAAAATGTACTATAAGTTTATGTTTTTTTTTTTTTTTTCAGAAGAAAAATTCTTCATTGTTTCAGAAGTAGAAGAAAAATAGAAATGGAACATAGTTTTGAAGATTTCAATTCTTACATATAGACATCCTGCATAATAATTAACCAGTCAGATCAAGAGAAAGGCATTAGAAAGATTGATAATAAGTTATCTGAAATTAGAATTGACATATTCCTACAAGAACATATTTATCACAAGATAATCACAAAATAACTATTATCTAAACTGAGGAAAAAAATAACAATTATCGGATATAATAACCCCATTCACGAAAGTAGTTAGCAGACGTACAGATTACATTTGTCTGTATTAATAAACTGTCCTGTAAAAGGCATATTGGCAATCATTTTAAGCAATTTGTTTGTATTAATTGAAAAGAGATGTTATCTTAAAAGCTGATACCTACAAGTTACAAATCTTTTCTTTTCTTATGTAACAGTTGGGCTGACATGCTCGTAGGCTGACACATAGATGGCGCTACTAGTATTAATCCATATGATTTTTTTAGTTAGCCCTAACCTTTTAATTCTTTGATTACTCATTAATATATTATTCAGTACTGTATATTTAATTCGTTAATTACTCATTAATATATCATTCATTACTATACAATTAATTCTTCAATTATTCATTAATATACCATTCAATGCAATTAATTTAATTCTTCATTTACCCCTTAAATATATCATTCATTACAATACATTTAATTTTTTAATTACTCATTGATATATCATTCATTACAGTACATTTAATTCTTTAATTACTCATTGATATATCATTCATTAAAGTACATTTAATTCTTTGATTACTCATTGATATATCATTCATTACAGTACATTTAATTCTTTGATTATTCATTGATATATCTTTAGTAAACATTTGAAAGAACAAAATTAAAATTATTTTCGAACTTCTTTTGAAATTAAAATGGTAAGTTACTAAAGGTTTTTTTTTTTTAATATATCTTTTGTTACGTTAAAATGTTCTTCTTCATCGGCTTAATGTTTATTTTTATTTATATTTGCCTTGTATTTTGTACTAATGAAACATGTAAATTAAATTTTTTATGCTATTATTTCTATCGCCAATTTTAAGCTTTTTTTTTTTTTATCATTTCAGAAATGAATAACAGAAGGTACCCAATTTTTTAATTAAAATATTTAACAAGCAACATATATGCCATATGTTACATATCATCAATTTTCCTTTTTATTCTCACTTTTTAATGTTGTCAAATTCTAATTTGCAAAAATATGTTTTAACGGTAAATTACCTAATTAACTGATAATCACTTAACAATAAATTGCACCAATTCTTTTAATAAACATATAGCAAGAGTATTTAATGATTATTCATGCTTTAATTAGTTAGTTCGAAATACTTTATAACATCAAAAAGAATTTTTACTTAAATACGAAATAAGTTTCACTTGCAAAGGTAATCTGCTGCTATTTTACTAAAGTAGAATTTCATGAATTTCAATCTAATTATCAACAATTCTTTTCAATAATATGTATTTAAGCATTTATGAATAACCCTTTATTATAATTTTTATTTCTTTAAATTTGAATTGCAATATTTTTATTTATTAATCAATATACTATAAAAACTTCTTCAAAAAAATTTTTATGTTAAAAAAATATTTTGCTTATTTTAAAATATTATTCATGCTCTTTTTGTAATAAAAAATTTAACTTCAAAATTTTCTGTTAAAACAATTCGCATTATATAAGTATATTCAGTTTATCACTGATTTTTTACATGACTTAATATAGAATATTAATTATATGATTGTCCAATAGCGCCATCTATTGACATTCATTTAATACTCAAAACTGTCATAAACATGTAAAATAAATTATTGCCTTATTATTTCTTATTCTAAGATTAAAAAACAAAGAAAAAAAAAGTATTTAAATTTGTATGATTAATAATGTATTATTATTTATGAAGTAATTTGAAACAAAGCACATAAAATTCTTTTGTTTCAAATTACTTTCTTAAATTAAAAATACATTTTCTATGAAAAATTTAAATTAATAATTAGAAATGTTATAATGTTCTAATATGCAGATAAAATTTTCTTAAGTTTAGCAAGAATATTATTAAATCAATAATTTTAACTATTTCCCTTTTTAATTAATTCAAAAAATTTAAGTACAGAAATATTAAATTTCCTTATTATTTTTAAAGTATTATAAAATAGAAAATCATTGTTAATGTAATTAAGGAATTTTTCTTCAAATTAGCTACAGATATTTCATTAAAAAGTATTTAGTTTTTCTGAGCATATCACACGGCAGATTTAATTATACACGGTGTGATATACCCACAAAGCTTGTTCTGTCAGAAAAAAAAAGAAAAACATCACTTCTGGTCGACTCGTCGCAAATCTCTCTTTTGAGAAAATCAATCAGGAGGGAGGAGGAGTCAGGAGGGAGGGGGTCAGCTGCCCTCACTTCTCATTAGAGTTGACATTTCTCAGCTCATGGTCGATCACCAGTCACGATGAAACAACTCATGGTATAGTTCATATTCAATCTGTAGTTGTTTCGACCTGTGAAGGTCGCACAGACATTCACTAATTTTATGAGTTTCATGAAATATGACACCGAATATCTGCTATCAGATTTGAATGACAAGTTTTTCTCCTTAATAAAAACAATAATTGCATGTAATATAACTACCCACAACACTGCTTGCCTGCTGTCAAATTTAAGTAATGGTAAATGCCAAAATTCTTCAGACAAAATGCTACAAAAGAGATGAATATTAACACTTTTTGCAAATGTTAAATTAATGTTTTGCTGTAAAATTAATGTTTTGCTTTGTCCATGCATGGCAATTCCATGGTAAATAACTCCAACTCTAAAGGAAAAGCACTGAGCGGCTCGAGTCAAATAGCGACGTGCATGACTGCAAAAGAACCTATGTTTGAATCCACTGGTGGATTCCATTTCATGCGCCACTTTCAAAAATGAAGAAATGATTATGATGACACTGTGAATTACACCTATTCGCCTATTACGTGTATAGCCAAGATTCCTGGTGTTCCATCAGTTGTCCTCGCATTTTTTTCCTTTTGACAAACAAATACAATATGTCATTGATTCATAGAAATATATAGATTTATGATGGGCAATATAAAACGATGCCCAGTTGTAAATGGATACAGGAGCCTTGCTTCGTACACTGCTATCCTTGCTTTTTCAGAAACAACGAGCCATTATGACAACGTCCCGTATCGATAGTCACGCTGTTTGGTGAGAGTTTTCAGGGTTTTCTCCCATTCGAAAATCAAATGCGAGGCAGTTATCCCTAAAAATTATTTTGGGAGGCAATAGTTCTCACTTTCGGCCGGTGGCATATATATTGGAAGCGAACCCTGGTGTTCGACAGAAGAACAAGTAATATAAAAAAAAAAAATAAGTCAATTCCTAATTTTTTTTTTTTTTTCACTCTATTGCTGAAAGTCCTTTATAAACAAAGTTGAAATTTTCCTCTTACATCTGGCGCCATCTATTGGTAGATGCATGCAACTTAAATCTAAAAAAACTCAAATTAATTAATTAAATTTAATGAATAAATTAATATTTGAGAAAACTGTGTTAACATCCAGTGTCAGCCACTACAAGTTAAAAAAAAAATGCATTTGAACTTGAGTGGATGAATAAAGAGTATTTTATGAGCGATTGAAAATTTGAACAAGATATATATATAGGGAGAGTGTGAGCTAATAGTAGGAATTGAAAAGAAGCCAGAGATAATAAAAATTATTTGATTATGATAAAAATAAAAAATTCGGAAAAAAAATCTCCTAAAGATCAAGATCAATTTTTAATTTATTTCCACAACATTTTTGCTATCTTTTGTCTTTAACTTAATTCCTTTACTAATGGTATGTTCATTACTGTAAATCTAAATAAAAACCGAACCCAAAATGAGCTTTAAAGTCAGTAACTAGAAGCTACTGCATTGTATATCACAGCTGCAGAGTGGACAATTGAGGAAGCAATTTTTAATTAGCAGTGGTGTTCTTGGTATTTAATTAGCCCCATTCCCTTCCTTAGTGCACGAACATTCTCGTAACGTTATTTTTAACGCGCAAAAAGTCCCACACTTTCAAAGGAAGTTTGCTTTGGATTGGCTCGTGCCTGAATCGAATGAACTAAATTTTAGTCTGCAATTGAAATCTCAAGAATGAAGTTCGTTTTCGAATTGAAGTATTTGTTTCTTTTCTTCTGATAACGGCCTGTTTTTGGACTGTGTAAGTTATGATTTTTATAATTTCATCATTTTAAGTTTTTATAATTTCATCATTTTAAGCTTTTATAATTTTATCATTTTAAGCTTTTATAATTTTATCATTTATAAATCATATTCTTTTAAGTTGAATCATTGATGTCTTGTTTTTCTAAGTCTTTTTGATATTAAATAAGATATTTTCGTTTAATGAACTATGTTTTTTTTTTTTTTTAATTTTAAGTTCGTTTTCTGTACTGTGAATAAAGCAGACTTAATATTATTCAATTTCCTAAGCAAAAAAACTTTAAAAGCGCTTTATAATTTAAGCTTTTTAGTCTTAAAAAAACGTACATAAAATAATTTGATATTTATGAAAAATAAATTTGTTTTGTAAGTATATTATATAAGACTTTGAGAAAATATTTTTTTCTATTTGTGTTTATATAAAATAGATGCAATTAAATTTAGATAAACTGAAACAAATCTGTTTTTCTATTATAAAAATAATTCAATAATTATACATGCATTTTCAATGTATGCATTTGTGTATACATGTAGTTTAAGTTAAAACTATCGACATATATGTGTTAATTATACAAGTTTTTAATGCATAATTAAATTAATAGTAGTAATTAATTCGTTTTAAGTATTTTTTTTTTTTTTGTTTTACTTTATATTCAAACATTTGAGTCCTAAACTAATTAAATATATCCTAAGACTTTAGAATTTTTAAGTATTATATATTATAATATAATAGTTCTACAATTTTCAATTTATGTAAAAATTACTAGATTTTAAACTCATCAAATCTTATATGATAAAATCAGTCCTTCGCTACTTGATAATATCCATTGTTGAACATTTGCAAATTATTGAAAAATAAACAATTGTATTTCTTTGTATTATATGCATTGAACAAAATATCAAACAATTATCGCAGGATAAATTTTATCGTCAAATTACTTAGATTTCGCGAGTCACTTGCTAGTGACTTTCTTTAATTAAAAAAATGGGCTCTAATTTTTTTTTTTTTTTTTTAATTTAAAAAAACATTATTATAGGTAAAATTATTTTTCATTTAATAAATATCTAAAATTTCTCTTTTATTGTTGGCATAAGTGTAAAACATTCGTTCAACTTCATAAACTATTTAATAATAAAAATTAATTTAAGATGCTTTTTATTCGAGCTTTATTTGAATAATAATATGTTTAGAAGTAACCTTTATATAAAATCTTGAAATTAAAAAAAATTTGCTATACTATTAACAAGCATTGGATATATTGACAACAGATATAAGATTTATATATTTATATTTATATAGTTTATTTTATAAAAAATGGTAACTAAAAAATATGGTTTTTTTTCCATAGATTGTAGTTTTACAATTTCAGAAAATCAGATGCAAACTGTATGTGAAAATAATCTTTTTAGATTAAATCATCGAAAAGCAGCCACATCATAGATATCATAGAAAATATTTTTTCATTTTGAGTAAAATGTTTTTTACTGTTAAAGTTTCATAGTTTATTAATTAAAAAAGAATAAATAAATTCAAATCATCTAACACATTTGGTAATACTTTAACTGAATTAATTATAATATTGACTCTGCGACGGTTTTGTTTCACAAATTAAAAGTAATAAAAATATTTAAAATTTAAATACATTTGTTCAAATAACTATTTTTTTCACGTTTTCAGCATCTTAATAAGATAAATAATAATAATTTACATAAAAATTAAAAAAAAGTATGGGTAGAGACAAAAGCTTCAAAAAAAATATTTAAAAAGTAAAATAAGAAAGAAATAATTAGTAAAAAAGAAAAGAAAGAAAAGTTAGAAAGGGAAAATTGTAAAAAAAAAAAGTTAGAAAGATAAAATTAATAAAAAAGAATGGAAAAAAAAAAAGAGAAAATTAGTAAAAAAGAAAGGAAAGAAAATAAAGAAAAAAATTAGAAAGAGAGAAAATTGGTAAAAAAAGAAAGGAAAGAAATATAAAGAGAAAATTAGTAAAAAAGAAAAGGAAGAAAAGTTAGAAAGAGAAAAACTAGTAAAAAAGGAAAGGAAGAAAAAAGTTAGAAAGAGAAAATTAGTAAAAATTAAAATAATTAATACATAGCATTTTTTTTTTTTTCTGATTTGAATAAAAATAATTCTTTTAATTCTTTACTTCCATAAAATAACAATAAAAATATAAAGTAATAAAATTATATGTACCATAAAATTTATTACCTTAGAATCATTAAATGACATTAAACTGCCAAAATGGTTCTTACACAAAAATGATAATGAATGTTTCGAAGTATATTTGGTTCTTAATCGTAAAATAATTTATATAAGGAGAAAATTTTAATCTTTTTAGAAGCATTAAAAAAAAAATTTGCAACTAATGTTTTGTTTACATAAATCATTAATTAATATATTTTATTTTTTTGATAAAACAATAAGAATATTCGAATATAATGCCTTTTAAATGGGATAAATGGGCATTAAAAATTCAATTCAATTTTGCTTATTTTGACTTCAAAAATATCATTATTTATTATTTTATATATCTTTTCAATAATAAAATTTTGTTTTTTTTTTTTTTTTGTGTTTACAAAATTTGGTATAAAAAATATTATTAAATGATTTGAATTTTCTATGAATTTATTTTTCGCATATTTTAATTGATGAAACACCTTCTCTCAATTAGTAATTAATTAACCTATATATCGCAGAGCCAGTAAACAAAATACAATTTAAATAAGTAATATAAAAAAAAATTTTATAGTCAATTTCTACTTTTTTTCACTCTTACAAAAAGTCCTTTACAAATAAAGTTGAAATTTTTTTCTTACATCTGGCGCCGTCTATTATTAGATACATGCAACTTAAATCTAAAAAAAAAAACTATAATTAATGAATTAAATTTAATTAATGAATTAATTAATATTTGAAAAACAGTATTAACATCCAGTGTCATCCACTACAAGCTCAAAAAAAAATGTATTTGAACTTGAGTGGATGAATAAAAAGTATTTTATGAACGATTGAAAATTTGAGCGAGATATATATAGGAGAGTGTAAACTAATAGTAGGAATAGAAAAAAAAAAAAAAATTACTAAAATTAAAAACATTGGAAACATTCTCGTATTAAAATGATTAATAAATAAATTGATAATCAAATGATAATATCGATATAAAATATCGTAATCAATATTGAAAATTTTCATTTATGCTTTCAGAAAGAATCAATGTTTCTTTAATAATTATTGAAGCCTCGAATAATATAAGTTATTATAGCTACTTAAAAATTATTGGTATAAATCTTGTGAATTTAAAATGCTGAAGAATAAGTAATATTTAAAAAAAATTGTAATTGAATTCCTACTTTATAAACAAAGTTGAAATTTGCCTCTTACATCTGGCGCCATCTATTATTAGATACATGCAACTTAAATAAAAAAAATTAAATGAATTAATTAAATTTAATGAATGAATTAATATTTGAAAAAAAACTGTATGAACATCAAGTGTCCTCCACTACAAGTTGAAAAAAATGTATTTGAACTTGAGTGGATGAATACAAAGTATTTTATGAAGGATTGAAAATTTGAACAAGATATATATATAGGGAGAGTGTGAAATAATAGTAGGAATTGAAAAATATAAAGGATTTGTCATAAAATACAATGCAATTATTTTTTTATACTTTGATTGTACAGTTGGATTCAATATTTAGTGCACTATTTATAGTCATCAAAAACGAATTCTGTTCAAAAGTCTTAGCATTCTTCCAAAATCAATTTTCAATACAACTACCTGTGACCATAAAAATTTGACGTAGAAAATATCTGCATCCAGATTTTAACGGGATGACAAAATAGATGGACTTGTGTCACCAAAACTTTCAGAAATTTTAAAAGATCATGTGATCTGTTGCGCATGAAAGAAGTCATCGCTTAAACAAGGAATGTCTATCACTAAATTCTTTACTTATGCTATCAAATCTTACGAGGTTTGCAAACTTTTGTTCTATATACTACTGTGCCCAAAAGTAAGACCAATTTTTATTTTATTTTTTCAGAAACTCTTTATTTATTTATTTATTCCACATACGAATATTCCTTCCGTAAACACAATTGAATGCAAGTTCTTTGCTCAATGAATTCAAACATTTCAAGAATCGCCGGAATCAGTTTTAGCGTCTCACAAAGCCAAGCGTAACTCACACACTAATGAATATTTTGACGTCACATTTTACACACATATCAAGGTCAGTGTAACAACCCAAAAAGAAAAAAAATTGAAATTCCATATGCCCAGGAAATTTAAATTGAAAATTGGTTATACTTTTGGGCACAGTAGCATTCATTCAAAGTCTACATAGTCAACATCAACGACCTTGCCAGCGATTCGTACCTTTCATGCGTGTTGCTTCATGCGTGTGTGCGTTCCTCTTATGTATGTTATATTCAGCCCATCGACGGACGATGAAGAGAAAGGGCATTTTTTCCTTTTTGTATTTCCTTATTAGTAATTCCCCCTCATATGTCAAAAGGGATAAAACACATAAAACCTCCCACCAAGCAACTTGGCTATCGATGTTGGAATCTTGAGATTATCACAATCTCCATTGACTCTCTCCATTTGCTGAAAGCCGTGACTGCTACGTTTGCCATCAGCGGATTCGAACTGCAGTCCTCCTGCACACTAACCATGAGTCGGGCAAAGTCAGTATCTTAAGCTTTGCGATATTTATTGATTATCGTATTTTCAAAGGACACCAAATAAGTGCAGTTCAGTGTATAGCATTTAAGGCTCGTTCCCACCGAGGCGTGAGGCGTTGAAGCGTTGACCCATCCCTACCCTCACCGCGTTCGCCTGAAACCGGTTTGAAATCCACCGCTTTCAACTCGCAGCGGAACTTAACTAGGCGTAAAGCGGTTTCTGACGTTTCGCTGTGAACGGGTCGAAAACAATTTTCTTCCCTGCTGCATGATGCATCGCCGCCTCACGCCTCGGTGGGGAACGAGCCTTAATTCTGACACCCAAGAGTGAATTTTATAATAAAATGTTATTGTCATTTAGTTTCCGTTAGCATTGGTGTTTCCTGACTGGCAAAATTATAAAAAATAATTATGTCTAAAAAATTAATCTCTTTACGATTAACTTTTTTTTTTTTTTTCCTCTTGCAGAGATGGCAGAGGCGCCGGTGGTGGCAGAGGTGGGAGGGGAAGATCTCGAGGAGTCAGACGATACCACGTGCGAGGAGGCAGGAGAACCAGGACCACACGTTATCCCAAGGCAGCAGAGAATTTTACACCAGTACCTCCACCCAACATCAAAGCCGGGAATCAAATACCCTATTTGAAACAGTGGATGTAGTTACCATTGACCCATAAGTGTGAGAAAATGTCTGCAAAGAATAAATAACGTTTATTATGAGGGTTGTATGGAAGGCATAGAATAAAAGAAGAATGTTATATAGGAGGTTATCAAGGAGGATCTATCTAATTTTCCATTTCAATAAAACTGGAAACTTAGCCAAATGTAAATTTATTTAATCAAAAACATAGCCACCATTTTTTTCAATGACATCTACCCGTCAACTTTACGATGTCGTTTTTTCATATATACATTTTATTTTGTTTTTGCATTGAAAACAAGTAATATAGAAAAAAAAAAAAAATTATAGTCAATTCCTACTTTTTTCACTCTATTGCAGAAAGTTCTTTATAAATAATTTTCATTCATTTTTTGAAGTCTATCTGGCGCCCTCTATAGGTAGATACATGCAACTTAAATCTAAAAAAAACTAAAATTAATTAATTTAATTTAATTACTGAATGAATATCTGAAAAAACTGCATTAACATCCAGTGTCATCCACGACAAATTTGAAAAAATGCATTTGAACTGGAGTGGATGAATAAAAAGTATTTTATGAACGATTGAAAATTTGAACAAGATATATATATAGGGTGAGTGTGAACTAATAGAAGGAATTGAAAAAGAATCCAGTTTGATTTCAACCTCTTCTCTTGAAGTCCTCTTAATCAGAGCAAAATTATTCTGTAAGTTTCCTTCCGAAAAGATGGTAACATTTTGGAACAAGGTCTAAAGAATAGGTGGATGCGGCTTACTTCTTCAATCAAATTTCTAGAACACTTTTGAAATAAAGTGTGGCACTCTCATATTGCGCGATTACTCGCATACGTTACATTTCTGCCCATGAACGAAAAGATTGATTTTTTGCTGCAAAAAATGTATTTAAGCACCTTAGTGACCGTAACTTTACTGACAGTAACTTTTAGTTGATATTGTTGGATTGCCATATAACAGTTCACATCTAACTTTTCCTTAAATGTCTTACCCTACACTCAAAAGAATTTTCTTTTGATGAAGTCCCCTTTCTAAGCTGTTGTACTGGCCTTAAATGATGGCTGAACCAATCTCTTCTGTATTTAGCATTACTATAGAGAATCCACTGATTTATGGTATATAGCTGAAAATTGCATCGTAGTTAGTATATCTTAAAATAAGCAGTCAGAAATTTCGTTACTATCTGATTCACAATCTGACCATCTTGTATATAAATGTTGAAGATTTATTTTATTTTTTACTTTAGATAAATTTAATACTTTTTTATGTGTCGACACTTTGTTATATGTATGATATGACCAAGTCGCTTAAAAAAACTTCCTTGCCTGTAGGAAATTAAAACTCATACTTGAAGAATGGCTGTATTACTGTTTTTATTTTATGTACCTAAGTCCTTTAATCAAGTGTCATATCAATACTTTCTAATATATCCTGTGACCACTTTTCAATAATATAGTGAATTTTAAACTCTAACAGTGTAGAACTTTTTCTCTTCTAACAATTGATAACAAAGTTTACAACTTCACTGTAAAGTAGTTAAGAATAAAACTCATGCCACAGGAATAATTGTATTACCTTTTTTATTTTATGTGCATTAAGTTCATCCAACCAAGGATCATTCATCATATCAATATTTCGTCGTATTTCGTGTGACCACCTTTGAATATTCACATTTGTAGGTGCAACTTTATTTACTGTAATATTTGATGATGAAATTTATAATTGCATTGTAAAGTCACGAATTATTTGAAAACTTTTACTGTGGT
Organism: Caerostris extrusa; assembly: GCA_021605095.1. Lineage (NCBI taxonomy): Eukaryota > Metazoa > Arthropoda > Arachnida > Araneae > Araneidae > Caerostris > Caerostris extrusa. The sequence continues at coordinate 62,472 of BPLR01019020.1, read as the reverse complement.
TTGATCAAATGTTTGAGTTATACTTGATCAATGTTTGACAAGTTCGTAAATTGTTCCAATAATCAAAATATCTTTCGCTTAATTGCCACTTTTTGTGTGTGTATGCGTAATTTGAAACTCCTTTATTAAAATTATGCTTCATTCATTGTTGCTCTCTGTATTATTTTTCATTTAATATATTTTTAGTATAATTCAACCATTAATACACCCAACGTCTTGTCTACACCCATTGTCAACAAATATTTTCAATATTAATTAAAACGACTTGGAATTATTTGTACATAAACGAGAGAAAGAATTTTTATATTATAATATTAAAATCTAAATTACATTCATAAATATAAATATTTTATCCAATCATTATGCATTGCTATTGAGTAATGTTCTTTATTCAAAGATCTTTTTGTAGTTCATATCAATGTTTCTAAATTATTAGAATCTCCTTATTTAAACAATATAATATCATCATAGGAGGAATAGTTAAAGAGTAAAAAAATGAAAATTGGTGAAATTTGAAACAAAAAGTGTATATTAAGGAATAATTAAATATGAGTACATAAATTATAGATTTTTGATTTAAGATTACTATTGTAGAAAGATAGCCTACAAGTAAGCAGAGTAAACAATTAAAAATATGATAGAACACATTAAAACATATTTCTTTATAAAAAAATTCATGGTTATGAGTGATACATTTAGGAGAAAAAACATGAATAGTGTAAAAATTACATAAACTTATTGGGATTTTTTTTCCGTGATTGAATTTTTTTTTATAATAATTTCTCTAAGATTTTCTGCTACTGTTACATTTGCTACCTATCCGCCTCGATAACACTGATTATCTTGTTTTATTCTCCAAAAGCTCTCAAAAACACTTGGGAAACACCACAATCCATTATAAAAGGCCTTTCCCAAAATCATTTTACAATGAATTGTAGTTTCCACATAATAAAGATCTAGACCATTTATATAAAAACCTGAATATCACTTTTGGTGTGATATAGTTAATTGAACACCATTGTCAACCGTTCATCTCAACCTGGTTTCAATCGCTTCTATATCTGTTCTTTGATATGTCTATTTCTCGTATTTCTTCTTTATTTTAATAAACAAAAAATACTCGTACTTCACTTCAAAAATTTGTTCTTAAAGTTTTGAATTGGCTTACTATATATTAGAGTTTATTCTTATAATTAAATCAGCCCCCATACAACATGGTGTCATAAATATATAGCTTCTTTTTAGCAAGATTTGAGAATGGAAAGAAAAATTTCCCTATAATAATGGACTAAACCAGGATAACTCAAAAGATGATATTGAAGACAGAAATGAGAAATTTAAATCTTTTAGCATGAAATCATAAAGTGCATAAATCATTTAGCATAAATCATTTAGCCCGATTAATGCAAAATATATGAGAATTATGTCATGGCGACTTCAAAACCTAAAAGAAAGAAGGTGGTAAAGTAATGTTGCTCCGTGTAACAGCAGCGCATAAAGTTTATTTTTCCGAAAAATGTCACGTTCCAACTTAATACTGTCCTAAATCTGCTGTCATCTTGAGCGCTTCTTGTGTATCGATGGACACTTTCTGCCAACATTATTTTACGTCACAGAGTACTCTTACATAATTAATTGATTAGAGATCGAAAGAGACAGTTTAAAATGCTTGAAGATCACAAATGTCACATACTATGCTAGATCCACGGCCAAAATCATGGTAAGAGGTGGAAAGCAGGCTTCATATCGTTGACTGCTTCCAGAGCGAAGACTTATTTACATGAAATATGATCTTAAAAAGTAGTCTTCTCTTTTAAATATTTCAAATCGTTTGTGTCTATCTTTTACACCCTGTTTTACATTTTTTTTCTTCAAAATTTGACAAAAATTTTTGATTATCTTGTACTTTACTGATATTTTATTACATTATCGAATGTAAAAATACATACAGATTTACTTAGAAATTTCATATTTCCATAATTTGACCACCAATTGTGTGGAAAATCGGCTAGCAACCAAGTCAAATGGATTCAAACAAAACAGCGTAATAGGGAAGAGAGATATTTTTGGAGGTTGATATGTATATATATTATATGATTGTGTTCGAGTTTCAAATATTTTCTTTTTATTTTATGATCTTCTTTCAAAATTTTCACTATAATTACAAAACACTTTTCTTCCAAAGTTCGTGCTTTGTGTATCTGGCCGGCACATCTACCAAGTAATCCCTTCGTCGGTTAAAACGGATGTATACCTTTCCACACAATCGGGAATTGAATTATACAAATAATTCGAATAAATCACTTCCGTGGTTGCAATTACAAGAAAAAATGGAAATGTTACTGTTGATTTAACCAAATGTTACTATTGATTCAATCAAATGCTACTATAGATTCTATCAAATTTTACTAATGATTCGATCAAATGTTACTAATGATTCAATCAAGTGCTACTATTAATTCCATCAAGTGTTATTATTGATTCAATGTGTTACTATTGATTCAATGTGTTACTATTGATTCAATGTGTTACTATTGATTCAATCAAATGTTATTGATTCAATCAAGTGTTACTATTGATTCAATCAAATGTTACTATCGATTCAATCAAATGTTATTGATTCAAACAAGTGTTACTATTGATTCAAACAAGTGTTACTATTGATTCAAACAAGTGTTACTATTGATTCAATGTGTTACTATTGATTCAATCAAATGTTATTGATTCAATCAAGTGTTACTATTGATTCAATCAAATGTTATTGATTCAAACAAGTGTTACTATTGATTCAATCATGTGTTACTGTTAATTCAATCAAGTGTTACTATTGATTCAATCAAATATTAATATTTATTTAATGATTCCTAGAATTTTCTACAAATGTAATAACTAATTATTTATGTAAAAATTAAGCAAGGTTCATAATAATGTACCTTGTAAAGGACTGAGAAATAAAATTAATTTCAATATGCTGTGAAGATCATGAAAATTCTTATGAGAATATACTTGTTATTTTTTACATAATTTTGATTATAATTTCCAGATATGCACAGCACCACAAGAGATTTAAAATTATATTACAATCTACCATTCAATTTGAAGATAAATAATTATAAATAATGGGATTCAGTTTTAACTAAGTATATTCAATGTAAAATAAACCTAAATTTTAATTATGCTCTGTAGCTATAATAGCAAAATTAATATTGTCAAAAAAAATATTGTTCATTAATAAACAATTGCAATCATATAAAAACATTTATGATTTTGATACTTTGTATTTCGATGATAGGATGAAGCATAGAGTATGCTCTATAATTTTTCACGGCATTTTAATTAAAATTGGTTAAATGTTAATGATTCATTTCATTTTTTACAAGCCTTTTACTGCAAATTAACATATTGTTTTTTGTCCATCTTACAAAAACATTTTACCAACCTATAAAAAAAATAATGCCTAATATTATAAAAAAATTGAATCGCTAGCGCAAAATGTTGATAACTTTATGTACCGTTTTGATCTATCAACGAAACATCATCATCAGTGGAGCAACAATCCCATGGTGAGCTAAGGCCGTCTGCCTACTGGCAGATTTCTAGACAGGAGTTGATTTTTTTTTTTTTTTTTTTTATTACGAGATAGGATTGTCAGTCTTTCGCCCAACGTTCCACACAGTCATATTATACCGGAACCTATGGTTTAAAGTGGATTCCGAATCACTACAAACTTCCATGGCACAGGCGGTACTCGAATCTGAAACCTGGGGCACCGAGAGCCAGAGCGCTAATCCCACGGCTATCAGGCCCCAATGAAACATAATCCGTATTAAAAGAAATCATATCCCAAAATAGTAAAAATATATTAAAAAAAAAAACGAGTATTAAATGCATTCAATTCAAATTTGAGAACACTAAAATGAATTTAAAAATTATAAATAGATATATACATTAAATGGAAACTGAAAATAACTAACGTGAATAAAAATATCACATATAGGACTGTGTATGGTATCAATTCCATATCCATCCACAAATTTCAAAGTCTTTTTATTTATTTAAAAAAAAAAGAAATATTTGGAATTATTTATCTTAAAAATTATTTAATTAAATATCATATAAAAACAGACCATGACGAAATAAAATTAGATTTCTCCTTGTTATAGATTTTAGATTGTGATCCGATTTTTTATAAGTTTTAGACATTTGAAATACTTTTTTACCATAGCAAAAAATATATATATATAAATAAATAAATCCGTCCCATTTTGGCTTAAGTAATTTTGAACACTATTTACAATCACTCATTCTTATCTATAAAATATGATTTTTGATGAAATTATTTCCAGTGCTATACATTAAACCCTTGCATCAAAATTAATTGTTTTGATTTTACTGCTATATTATACGAATATGTGCTAGAATAGGGGTGGCCAACTCAAATGATCTTGCGGGCCACTTTGGAAATGTATCTTAACTCCGCGGGCCGCATATAAAATTATATATCCCCATATTGGATTTACTAGATAAAATAGTAGACGCACTATAGACATTTGTTTAGTGAAAAATTGAAACATAATGAGTTATTATTATTGTTTTGTCTATTCTTCTTGCATGTAAACTTAGATAATACAATAATGATGATACTAAACGTACATTGTAAAGAAATATATAACACGAAATATAAAAAAATATAAATATAAACGAAATAAAGAAATAAAATCATTAAAAAATATGTATTTTACTAATGTGATATTTGTTTCTCTACTTTTTTCCTTAGCTTTCGCAAATCAATCTCAATTTGAGTATTTGCACATCGTAACGGGTGTTGCAGGCTAGCCTCCGTTATGTTTGAGAATGTTTTGTGTTTGGTCAATTTCATTTTAGAAAAAAACGATTCGCAGGTGTAAGTCAAACCAAAAGCGCTAACAACTTTAACTAAGAGTCTGCTTTGCTCTGCTATCAACAATCAACTGCGCGTATCTAGGGAACATCACTGCATCACTGAGGTCTCTTAAAGTGAAACATAGAATCTGTTATATTAGATGTTCCAAGATACGCGCATGAGTTTGCAGAATATAATATAATTATTCTGCGAACTCATAACTGCAAACTCATAAATAAAACAGGCAATATCTGCAAGAATGTTATTTTAAAATCAAAGTTAATTTTTCTCATAATTTCAATGCAAACATAATGTATTATTTTAATACATTTGTTTACGCTACTTTGGCCGTTATAAAATAAATACTTTTTATAAATGTGTGATAAATCTCACTGACCGGAAAAATATTCAAGGCAGGCCGCCTGGTTGGCTACCCCTGTGATAGAATTTAAAATAAAATTATTTATTTTATAAAGCGTACAATTATTTTAAGGCGTTTATTTTATAAGGCGTATATTACTGTGCCCAAAACGTAAGACCAACTTTTTATTTTTTTCAAAAACTCTTTATTTATTCTTCCAAATTTATTTCATCGTCTTCAAAGTAATCCCCTCCGGATACAATGCTCTTATGCCAACGTTTTTTGCAATCCTCAATGCATATTAAAAAGTCATCGGCACGGATGGTCTTCAAGGATTCCCGTTGAATCTCTTCAATCGACTCAAAACGGTGTCCCCGGAGAGGTCCTTTGAAATTAGGGAATAGCCAGAAGTCGTACGGTGGTTGTGGAACGATATGATTTCTGGCGAAAAACTCTCAAAGAATCGAAGCAGTAAGAGCTAGCTCATTATCGTGATGCAAAAACCAAGAGTTCTCTTTCCATAAATGTGGCCTCTTTTTACGAATAGCTTCACGCAAATGACGCATAACACTCAAATAATATTCCTTGTTGACAGTTTGGCCCGGCGGAAGGAATTCATAATGCACCACACCACGGTAATGGAAGAAAGCAGTCAACAGGACCTTGATTTTTGAGCAACTTTGGCATGTTCTTTTCGGTCTTGCTTCACCTTTGTCACGATATTCGTTGAATTGATAGATTGTTTCCGGGTCGTAAGCATAAATCCAGTAAAATAGTATTCCCAAAAATTCAGTGTTTTCGATACCAATCGAGAATTGCGCGTTCGAGGGCCAAAATATTTTTTAAAAATTCTTTTGAAATTCCAACATCATCAGCAAGGTCTCTAATTGTAAATCGACGATTTACAAGCATCGCATCTTTAATTTTTTGGGCTGAGCTTCGTCGGTTGAGGTTGATGGGCGACCAGAGCACTCTCCATCTTCAACGCGTTCTCTGCCTTCTTTGAATTGTTTATACCACTTGTAAACATTTCTTTTCCGATATAGGAATGCTCACTGAATGCCTTCTACAACATTCTATACGTTTCCGCAAGCAAAATTTAATGCAAAAATAATAAAATTCTTTCATATTTAATGCAAAAAAAAAATTTTTTTTACTCAATGAATTCAGACATTTCAAAAATCACCGAAATCACTTTTAGCCTCTTAGAAAGCCAAGCGTAACTCAAACACTAATGGATATTTTGACGTCAAATTTCACACAGATGTCAAGGACAGTGCTAACAAACTAAAAAGAAAAAGAAAATTTGAAATACCATATGCCCGGGAAATTTTAAATTGAAAATTGTTTTTTCTTTTGGACTCAGCAGTATTCTAAGTTAGAAAAAACGTTACCTCTCCAACGTCGTGCGTCACAGAATTGCACCGCCCGTGGGCAATTGAGGAAGTAGTAATAATTTAATTGAGTTCTCTGCATTAGGTAAATCTAGTTCGAATATTCTCGAGGCTCGTTTCATCTTTATTTCTGATACTATAGATACACCATTTCTTGCACTTTAGGATCTTTGTTCATGCAGATTTGAATTCTGTCATTGATATCTCCAGAATGAAATTTCTCGAGTGGAAATGGATACTTCTTTTCCTCCTGATGATTGCTTTATTTCAAGCAGTGTAAGTTATTCCTTTCTCTCTCTCGTAAATCTTAATATAATTTTCTTCGTTATTCGGTTATTAGTTATTATTTTCAGAATGATAAATTTTGTAATACAGTAGAATCTCCGTAAGTCGAACTTCAAGGGAGACGCCGAATAATTCGAGTTATAGAGTTTTCGACTTATGGAGGATTTCGACTGAAGCGGATTTTGTAAGGAAATATTCGACTTGTAGAGGTTTAGATTCTCTCTGACTTATTTTGAGTTAGAGAGGTAAAATAAATAAAAATTCAAATTACAGAGGTTTTGTTTATTTGCAACTTAAAAGTTATATTATCTTCTACAATAAAAATTTAAATAATTTCGAAACAACCTTAACATTAAAAATATTATGTATTAAAAAAGTCAGTTATTATTGTTATTATCATTATTATTATTATTTTTTTTTTTTTTTTTTTTTTTTTTTTTTTTTTTTTTTGCTTTAGAAAATTTGATCGTTCTCTATCTATAGGATTATCTAAGCTATAAAGAGCAGAAAATTCTTTTTCTTCCGAGTTGCTGTTACATAGAATTGGTTATTCTATTTACTATATGCTCATACATTATGAAGTGCAAACAATGACGTGCTTTGTTGGCAAATCCTTAAAGTCGGTAACTTATTTTTCTTCGAGCTATAGAGGTAATTAGTTTCAAATGATCGAGTTGTAATGGTTGTAAAAAAGATTGTAAAATCAAACATTGCTAACATCCGAGATACAGAGGTCCAATTGTTTTTCGAGTTACGGAGGGAAAATATATACCAAAATGGCTTGTGGGGATTGAGTCATTATTTCGATTTATAGAGGGTTGAAATTTCGAGTAATGAAGGCTTTGGGGCTTGAAGAGAAGGGGAAAAAATTGTTCGAGTTGTGGAGTTTTTCGACTTATCGAGGTTCGACTTAAAGAGGTTCTACTTTAATAATGCAAAACATCTAATATTTTTAACAGTTGTTAAAAATTCTTTGAAGTGATCATGAAGAAATTAATTATTATTGAAAATCGGTAATAAACATTTCATAGTTGTAATCTCAACAAATTTAACTTCTCCGGGCAATTTTTAAGAATTCTTTCAAGTGATTATGAGGAAATTAATTATCAAAATAAACAATAAATTTATCTTACTAAATTTGTAAAAATATTAATGATTTTTCTGTCAAATTTTCTTTCTTCCTAATATGAAATTATATTTTATTTTGATTCTACTTGTGTTGGATCAACAATGAGTAAATTTTTCATTTTGAATCGTTAGAACTTTTCTTACAGATTTACATTTGAAACTAAATTCATTATATCTTTTCACTTACCGACTTTCCTAATTTAGCAGAATGTATACATGAAACACGTAAACTATTGTAATTTTTTTTCCCTAGTGTAGCTAGCAAACACTTAGACAGTTGTCTTTAATGCCTTAAGGCAAGGCCTGCACCGACATTACTCACTTAGCACTATTCAGGAGGTGCGTGTAGCTTGAAGATAAGCTACGGACGCGGAGTAACAATGCCCCCGCAACGCTCTACGATCCTGTTAGACCGGGACCTATCATTTAAAGTGGATTCCGAACCACTACAAACATCCATGGTACCCCCGAGACTCACACCGAAACCTGTGGTACCGAGCGCCAGAGCACTAGCCACTCGGCCAACAGGCATCCACTATTGTAATTATGGAATAAATATTAATTATCTTGTCTTCTCTTACTTGAGAGACTCCAGTCGTCGTTTGGAACCTCGTAAATCCTCTGATGTGTGACCAAAAACCGACTCTACCAGAAACGGATATTTTGTTTCCCTGACAGCATATTTTGCGTTACAGTCCATAAAAACGAATAGAAGAGCTTTCGCGAATGGTACGCCCTAACTCACACATTCAAATATGGAGGGGGGTTAGATTTGTTATGCATACAATCAAAAGCTATCTTTTTATGGCTGGGAATGGGCACGATAAATCTATCTTTCCTTCTCCCCATTAGCTTTTGAAAAGAAACAATAGGGTGCCACTGTGCCCAAAAAGTAAGATAAATTTTTATATTTTTCAAAAACTTTTTATTTATTCTTCCGAATTTATTTCATCGCCTTCAAAGTAATCACCTCCGGACACAATGCACTTATGCCAATTTTTTTTTTTTCCAATCCTCAATGCATGCTAAAAAGTCATCGATAGAGGTGGCCTTCAAAGCGAGAGGAGATTCACGTTGAATCTCTTCAATCGATTCAAAACGGTGTTCCCGGAGTGGTCTTTTGAGTTTAGGGAATAGCCAGAAGTCGCACGGTGTATATACGGTGGTTGTGGAACGATATGGGTTTCATTTTGGGCGAAAAAGTCACGAAGAATCAATGCAGTGTGACCTGGCGCATTATCGTGATGCAAAAATATGTTATACATACAATCAAAATTTATCTTTTTTTTTTTTTTTTTTTTTTTTTTTGGCTGGGAATAGTCATGATAAATCTACCTTTCCTTAAAAACCCTTCTTCCCCATTAGCTTTTTGAAGAAGAAAGAATAAGATATTAACTTTCTAGATATCATTCCTTAGTGAGGTGGGGGAGGGAAGGATTCGTTACAAATTCCTCAAGACAAAAAACAACGATGAATGGTCATCTAAAAAAAAAAAATCAAAAGAAATTAATTGTATTTTTTCCAGCTCAAGATACCAATTTTCCAACTGGTATACCAACTGGTTTTTCAATTCCTACTATTATTTCACACTCTCCCTATACCTATTTTTATTTTTTTTATAATCAAATAATTTTTACTATCTCTGGCTTCTTTTTCAATGCCTACTATTAGTTCATACTCTCCCTATATATATCTTGTTCAAGTTTTCAATCGTTCATAAAATACTTTTTATTCATCCACTCCAGTTCAAATGCATTTTTTGAAACTTGTGGTGGATGACACTGGTTATTAATACAGTTTTTTTCAAATATTAAATCATTAATTAAATTTAATTAATTCATTTTAGTTTTATACGGAAGAAAAAAATTTCTCTTTTATAAGATATTTAGCAGGATATAAATTTAGGTACAAATACCGTCAGTGGCGAAGCGTGTAGACCGCTGGAAAAAAAATTTCTTTTTCAGATTCTTTTTTTCATTCTGGGTTGTAGTCTGAGTCAAGGAGGGAACAAAATGGAAAACGAAACATGTGAATAAATTGAGAGAGATGGAAAGTGTGTATATGAAAGAGAGAAAGTATGTGATAGAGAGAGATAATTTTTTCTACCTTAAAAAAATTTAATGTAAATTATTTATAAAGGACTTTCTGCAATATAGTGAAAAACAAGTAATATTAAAAATACATTTTTAAAGTCAATTCCTACTTCGTTGTTGTTGTCGTATCCGAGGAGGGGTGTAGCTTCTGTTCTGATGGAGCACTCGTAGGTAGAAGTCTGACGCTCTTACAGTCATAGAAGACAGGTACCTACGGCATAAAGTGGATTCCGAACCACTACAAACATCCATGACACTGCCGGGATTCGAACCCTGTGGCACCGAGCGCCAGAGCGCTAAACACTCGGCCATTCAGGCCCAATTCCTACGTTCTTTTCACTATATTGCAGAAAGTCCTTTATAAATAAAGTTGAAATTTTTCTCATCTGGCGCCATCTATTATTAGATATATGCAACTTAAATCTAAAAAAACACTAAAATTAATCAATTAAATTTAATGAAGAAATTAATATTTGAAAAGACTGTATTCACATCCAGTGTCATCCACTACAAGTTCAAAAAAATCAATTTTCAATTTTCAATCAAGCATTTGAACTTGAATGGATTAATAAAAGGTATTTTATGAACGATCGAAAATTTGTACAAGATATATATAGGGAGAGTGTGAGCTAATAGAAGGAATTGAAAAAAGTAGTAATTTACTTTAAAAAAAATTTTGTTTAATATTACTTGTTGTACTTAAGGTAGGCTCGAACCCGAGCATTCTAAATGCATTAAACAATGATAAAAATTAATTAATTAATTTAATTAATTCGTGACGCATGTAATGCAGCTTTGTGTTTTCTCCTCAGAGAGGTCAGACGAATTCATCGCAGGCAGAGACTTCGCAGTGACTCCAATGGAACGACAACACCGGGCGACCTTTTGTTAGCACCTCGGCCCAGTATGAAGCCAAACATGAAACAGCCGACCTTCAATCAAAACCAAAAGATGCAGAAGTTCAATAAGAAATATGCATTCTATGCCAGTGGCAAGCCAATGACGAAGAAGTCTTACAAACAAGCGAAGAAAAAGCACTCTGCCACTAAAAAATTTCTCCTTACGTACAAACAACAATAAATTTGATTACTAATATTTACATACGATTTGTATATTAGAAGCATGAAAATAATGGTAATCAGCTATTTAGTTTGCATAGCTTCAGTATGTTAGAACTATTGGAAATAAAGATGAAGCCGTCATGGAGCATCGAATTACAACACAAAATTATGTGAAATTTTTCATAAGTACGAATTGGATTTGCTAACATATATTCTTCTTGAGCACAAAAGGCAAAGGGTTCATCTCCAAGTTGCATCCTAATCCAACCCGCCGCAATATCCTTCCATCGGTTAATCCAAATTAATTTCAGATCCTTTTCTAAATCAACAATCCACCTCAGTGGGAGGTCTTCCACTTCGCTGTATTCCCTCAATTCTCGAAATAGTTATCTTTTGGCTGGAAATGCATCGTCTTTCCAAAACACATGGCAATTCCATCTAATGCGAGATCAAATTAAAACATTCACAATACCAGGTTCAACCTATTCTCTATATATTTAAGATTATAAAGAATCCCTCACATGCTCTTTTGTTGTATTGGATCAAAGATCTTTCTTAAGATTTTTTTTACTCAATAGATTTGTAGATCTTTTTCTGCTTTTATTAAAAGAAAGGAAAATTATATTATTAAAGAAATTAATTGTAGTTTGTCGAGCTAAAGATACCAAGTTTTGCACTAAAGGTACTCACGAACCCGAGTACTGTAAATGAATTAAACAATGATAAAAACTTTTAATTCGTGACGCATGTAATGCAGCTTTGTGTTTTCTCCGCAGAGAGGGCACACGAAGAGGAAGATGTCGAAGTTCTCGTCGCAGGCAGAGACATCGCAGTGACTCCAATGGAACGACAACACCGGGCGACCTTTCGTCAGCACTTTCGCCCAGTATGAAGCCAAACATGAAACAGTCGACCTTCAATCAGGACCAAAAGATGCAGAAGTTCAATAAGAAATATGCATTCTATGCCAGCGGCAAGCCAATGACAAAGAAGCCTTACAAACAAGCGAAGAAAAAGCACTCTGCCACTAAAAATTTCTCCTTACGAACAAACAACAGTAAATTTGATTACTAATATTTACGTACGATTTGTATATTAGAAGCGTGAAAATAATGGTAATCAGCTATTTAGTTTGCATAGCTTCAGCATGTTAGAACTATTGGAAATAAAGATGAAGCAGTCATGGAGCATCGATTTGCAACACAAAATTATGTGAAATTTTACAAATGTACGAATTGGATGTACTAAAATATCTTCTTCTTGACCTCTAAAGACCAAGGGTTCATCTCCAAGTTGCATCCATCTCATCCAATCCGCCGTAATATCCTTCCATCGGTTAATTCAAATTAATTTCAGATCCTTTTCTAAATCAACAATCCACCTCAGTGTGTGGTCTTCCACTTCGCTGTATTCCCTCAATTCTCGAAAAAGTTATCTTTTTGGCTGTAAATGCAATCGTCATTCCAAAAGACATGGCCCAGCCATCTAATGCGAGATCCCAATAAAACTTTCACAATATCAGTTTCAACCTATTCTCTATATATTTCATGATTATAAAGAATCCCTCACATGCAATTTTGTTGCATTAGACCAAAGATATTTCTTAAAATAGACCTTCTTCTGTTTATTTAAGCGTCCAACATTCACTTCAGTAAAGGACCACAGGCCTTATCACAGTTTCGTACAGACATAAATTGGTTTTTATGTTAATTACCCTTCATTTAAAATGTTTTCTAAGGCCATATAAACATCTGACAGCCATGAAAATCCTATTGTTTATCTCAATTTTCATGTCATCACAGCCTGAGATCATTGTGACTGAATCATCTAACCAAAGAATAAAGGGTCAAACTCCAATTAGGAAAAAAATGCAGCTGAATTCCAGGAAATTTACATTTTATGCCAATATCAAATCGATGACAGAAGAAACAAGTAATATAAAATAAAAAAAAAATTGTTAAGTCAATTCCTCCTTTTTTTTCACTATATCACAGAAATCCTTTATTAATTATTTTCATTCATTTTTTAAGTTTATCTGACGCCATCTATTGGTAGATATATGCAACTTAAATCTAAAAAACTAAAATTAATTAATTAAATTCAATGAATGAATTATTATTTGAAAAAAAAAAACTGTGTTAACATTCAGTGTCATCCACTACAAGTTCAAAAAAAATGTATTTGAACCTGAGTGGATGAATAAAAAGTATTTTATGAACGATTGAAAATTTGAACAAGATACATATAGAGTGACTGTGAGCTAATAGAAGGAATTGAAAAAGCATTTCAAAAGCATTGAAAAAGCATTAGGAAGAAATAAGAGCAATTTGCTACTAAAAAAAAACTGTTTCTTAAGGACATTCATCAATAATTTGTTTATTGACATTTCCATGGGATCTGTATATCAGAATCAGGAAAATAACTATGTTTTTACTATTTGCCTTGCAAAGCTTTATTACATAATAGCTATAGGAACAAGAAAACAAAAGAATTCTAATACATAAAATATCAATCACAAAGTTATGAATATTCAAAGATAATGTGTGACCGATGTACTGAAAAACACTGACGGTTTTCAAACAGAAAATTACAGGTTTGGTTCGTCGCTCTACGATCATCTTGTGCACACGAGGGCTAAACAGACCGTGACCTACAGTTTAAAGTGGATGCTGAACGACTACAAACATTCATGGCAGCGCAGGGATTCAAACCCGAAACGTGTGGTAATAGAGCGCTAGCCATCATCCATCAAGCCCCCAAAAATTACAGGAAAACTAAGAATTTTAAAAAATATCTTGCAATACATTTTTGACCTCAAATTAGATAAAACTAATAAAATCGAAAATTATATTAATAAATAAATTTATTAAATAAAGAAATAACATGATACTCGTAAATTATTATCAATTTACAGACTTGTTATCAATTTGTTTATTATAATTCCCTAATGATAAATTTATATGATCAAATATATATAGTCTTCTTGTGTATTTAAGACAAATATCGCTTTTAATATTAATCGTTTTTGTGCTGTGGCTTTTTACAAATTGTTAGACTTTTTCCATGGTGTCTGCTATGTTCTATGTTCTCATTTAAAGCAAATGCTTTTAGAAATATTTTCCTATTTTTGGGAAAATACAAGGCTTAAAAAATGCAGGCCTATATTTGGTTTTTACAGGCATAAAAAGAAAATTATTATTAATATATAGATGAAATAGTTATAAGATACTTGTATTTTTTTCTACATTCTCCTGTGCCTTTAAAATCGATTAATTACGTTTGAGAGAGAAAAAAATTTATTCGACACATTCAATAAAAATGACCAAATTCTGAATTTGTGTTATTGCATTGCTTGCTTGCAAATAATATGTTATAACTTGAATAAGGATTTGTATGACAATAAATAACATTTTTTTATTATTTGCATATATTTATTGCTATTTTTGTTGATTTATTTTCTCATGTTTGAAGTGTTTGGATGCGAGGTCCACCGACAACAATAATAAAAATAAAATTTTGACATTTTGTTCTTGGTGAAGTATTTTACCATTTATTATTGTTATTATTATTTATTGTTTTGTGCGACTTAAAATTATCATGATACATTTGTTATGTAGCGAAAAATATACGAGTAATAACAACGAATTAATATTTTTACGATAGATAAAAAAAATTTAATTTTTTTACGGTACATTTATTATGAACTTTAATAAAAATTTGTTTAAAATGTTCATTTTTGAGTGAAAAAAAAGTATTCAATCATTAAAATGCGTAAACCGTATAATTTATGAACAATATTTTTT
Source organism: Caerostris extrusa (assembly GCA_021605095.1). Lineage (NCBI taxonomy): Eukaryota > Metazoa > Arthropoda > Arachnida > Araneae > Araneidae > Caerostris > Caerostris extrusa. The sequence goes on along the minus strand of BPLR01019020.1, from coordinate 47,465 downwards.
TTACACGAAAATAACAATAAAAAATAAAATAAACAGACTCATTCGACTTGGTTGTTACAAAAATCGAGCCTAACACTAAACAACTTATTAAGTTAATGTAAAAATTACATCAAATTCCTTGTCTGCTTTCTTTATTATTTTAAGTTAATTATTTTTTTATTGCATGTAAAGATATACATACACAAAAATCAGTTTTCAGTTTTTTATTATTATTATTTGTTGATTGTGTACAACCAACAAGTTACTTGTAGTTCGTGGACTTCACTTAAATTCTGCAATTCTTATACAAATTTTAGGGGGAACGAGTTACTATGAATTGAAAATTAAACAGGTTGTAAATTTAATCGAGTGCAAATTATTATTAATTAATTTGCATTATTTACTTTATTAATGTTATTTAATTGACAATTACTTAAATTATAATTATTATCAATTTATTTTGAGCATTTTATCTAGTATTATTTATTATGTTTATATTACACATTCTTCATTTAAAAAAGAGTAACATAAACATCATAATATTCTACAAAAGAAGAAATTACTTTGTTTTTAAAAAAATGAAGTTAAAACAATTCAATAGAGAAATTAAGCTTTAATTTATTTTTAATATTTTGCTTTGTCTTTCTAATTACTATCGAAAAGCGATAATATTTGTACTTTAGTGATAAATTTCGCAATACTAATGGCAATTTTATCTAATTTTTTTTAAGCAATTTTTAAAAATTCTTTGAATTGATCATGAAGAATTATTAAAAAGCGATAATATTTGCAATTTAATGATAAATTTTTCAATAGTAATGGCAACACATCTAATTTTTATGAAACAGTTAGTAATAATTCTTTGAATTGATCATGAAAAAATTAATTATTATTAAAAAGTGATAATATTTGCACTTTAGTGATAAATTTTGCAATAGTAATGGCAACGCATATAATTTTTATGAAACAGTTAGTAATAATTCTTTCAATTGATCACGAAGAAATGAATTATTATTAAAAAGCGATAATATTCGTACTTTAGTGATAAACTTTGCAATAGTAATAGCAACACATCTAATTTTTTTGAAACAGATTTTTAAGAATTCTTTGAATTGATCATGAAGAAATTAACTATTAAAAAGCAATAATAACTTTAGTAAAACATTCCATAGTTGTAATGTCAACAAATCTAAATTCTTTATGCAATTTTTAAGATTTCTTTCAAGTGAATATGAAGAAATTAATTATCAGCATAAATAATAAATATTTTTTACTAAATTAGTAAAACTTTTAATAACTTTTTTTTTTTTTTTTTCCTAATATGAAATTATATTCTATTTGGATTCTAATAGTGTTCAATCAATAATAAAAAAAAAATTTCATTTTGAATCTTACGAATTTTTCTTATAGTTTTATATTTGAAACTAAATTCGTTATATCTTTTCACTTACCGACTATCCCTAATGTATATGATGAAACACGATGAACTATTGTAATTTTTTTCCCTAGTGCAGCTAGCAAACACTTAAACAGTTGCCTTTAATGCCTTAAGGCAAGTCCTGCATCGACATTACTCACTTAGCCCTACCCAGGAGGTGCGAGTAGCTTGAAGATAAGTTACGGATGCGGAGTAACACTACCCCCGCAACGCTCTACGGTCCTGTTAGACCGGGACCTACGGTTTAAAGTGGAACCCGAAACCTGTGGTACCGATCGCCAGAGCGCTAGCCACTCGGCCAACTGGCACCCACTATTATAATTATGAAATAATATTATTTATGAAATAAATATTAACTATATTGCCTTCTCTCACTTGAGAGGCTCCAGTCGTCTTTTGGAACATCGTAAATCCTTTCATGTGTGATCAAAATCCGACTCCACCTGAAATGGATATTTTGTTTTCCTCAGAATGCGTTACCATCCGTTTTTTTTTTTTTTTTTTTTTTTTTAGTAAGGAAAATAAAAGGACTAGAAATAAAAAAAAATATAAAAAATAAAAATAAAAATTATAAAATCGAAAATGTATTAAAAATTATAAAATCGAAAGTCAAATAAGAATTGTAATATCGAAAGCAAAATAAAAATTATAAAATTATAAAAAGAATTACGGTTCTGAGATCGGCCTTTTTTTTTTTTGCGGGGACGTGTAACAATTTTTACCTTTCAGATTCATCCATTGGCTCCCACCGTTCAGCATAATCCCTAGTGTGTTGGTAAACAAAAAAAGTTACGTTTTCAATATGTTTACGGCATCGATAACTGGTCCCTAATTGTACCGAAATTAAAAACTTAACTTTGAACTTCTTTTATTTTGTATCTTACTTTTTATCAATAGTATTTTTATATCTTTTTTTTTTTTTTTTTTTTTTTTTTTTTGAGTACCACTTTAATTTGAATTTTTAGAAACTTTTATCTTTAACTTACTAGCAATAATTAAGCAGCCAATTAGAACTCTAAACATATCTATGAATTAAGATAAGGAGGTTTAAGGAGTATTTCCCCCTGTTGGTACTCCGTAAACGGTACGCCAGTTGCCAGTTGCCGTTACCATCCACAAAGACGAATAGTGCTAATGATAAATTTATATGATGAAATATATAGTCTTCTTGTGTATTTAAGACAAATATCGTTTTTAATCTTGGTCATTTTTCTGCTAGTGTTTTTTTTTTTTTTTACAAATTGTTAGACTTGTCCATGATATCGTCTTTGTCTCCATTTAAAGCAATTGCTTTTCGAACTATTTTCCTATTTTTGGTTACAGGCATAAAAAAGAAAATCATCATTAATATATGGATGAAATAGTTATAAGAGACTTATATTCATTTGTACATTCTCCTGTGCATTTAGAATCGATTAATTACTTTTGAGAAAGAAAAAAATTTATTCGACACATTAAACAAAAATGGAAAAATTATGGAAATTTGTGTTAAAAATTTGTGTTTTCTCCGCAGAAGGGGCATCCGAAAAGGAGGTTGTCGACGATATGGTGGTCCAAGGAATAGAGATCGCAGTATGTGGACCCCAAAATTGTGGAGATTCTACAATGGATGGACAACACCCGGCGACCTTTTGTCAGCACTTCGGCCCAGTATGAAGCCAAATAAGTCAAACATGAAACTGCCGACATTTAAGCAGGACAAAAAGAGACAGAAGTTCCATAAGAAACATGCATTATATACCAGTGGCAAGCCAAAGACAAAGAAGCCTTACAAGCAAGCGAAGAAAAGCACTCTGCCACTAAAAAATTGCACCTTAAGAACAAACAACAGTAAAATTCCTTAAGACTATTTACATACGATTTGTATGTTAGAAGCATAAAAATATTGGTATTCGGCTATTTAGTCGTTTCAGTACATTAGAACCACTGGAAATAAAAATAAAGTAATCATGGTACATCAAATTCCATAGACAAAATTATAAAAATTTTTTTCCAAATGTACGAATTGCATGTACTAACATATCTTCTTTTTTGAACACTAAAGGCCATGGGTACTACATCTCCAAGTTTCCTACATCTGATCCTATCCACCGCAATATCCTACACTTATTAAGTTAATGTAATAATTGCATCAAATTTTTAGTTTGCTGTTTTTTATTATTTTATACTACTTTTTTTAATTATATATAAAGATATAGATAAACAAATATTAGCTTTCATTTTTTTATTTCACATACATTGCCCTATATTGCCATTTTTTTCAATTCCTTCTATTAGTTCATACACTCGCTATATATATATCTTGTTCAAATTTTCGATCGTTCATAAAATGCTTTTTATTCATCCACTCGAGTTCAAATACATTTTTTTAAACTTTTAGAGGAGGACATTTGATGTTAATACAGTTTTTTTTAAATATTAATTCATTAATCAAATTTAATTCATTTTTATTTTTTTTTTTAGATTTAAGTTGCACGTATTTAATCATAGATGGCGCCAGACGTAAGAGAAAAAAAATTCAACTTTATTTGTAAAGGACATTTCAGCAATATAGTGAAAAAAAGTAGGAATTGACTTAAATTTTTTTTTTATTTATATGTATATATATTACTTGTTCTTAGTTTATTTCCCTCATATTTGAAGTGTTCGGATATGAGGTCCACCGACAACAATAATAAAAATAAAATGTAGACATTTTGGTCTTGGTGAAGTATTTTTCCGGGACATATTTTTAAGTTTTTTTTTTTTTTTTTTTTTTTTTAATTATTATTATTTATTGTTTTGTGCGACTTAAAATTTTTTATGATACATTTGTTATATAGCGAAAAATATATAACAACGGATTAATATTTTTTACGATAGATAAAAAAAAAAAGGGTTTTTTTTTTTTTTTTACGGATGATCTTTAATTAAAAATATGTTAAAATTTTTAATTTTTGAGTACAAAAATAAAATATTAAATTATTAAAATACTTAAAACATGTAATTTATGAGTATTTTTTTGTACGGGTATATAATAATAAATAAAAACTGTTTGACTCATTCGACTTGGTTATTGCCGAAATCGAGCCGAACACTTATTACGTTAATGTAATAATTGCATCAAATTCTTTGTTTACTTTCTTTAGTATTTTAAACTAATTATTTTTTTTTAGTTATATATAAAGATATAAGTAAACAAATATTAGTTTTCAGTTTTTTGTTATTATTATTTGTTGCTTATATACGACCAAGATACTTATAGTTCATGGAATTATTTAGTACAAAAAATTTTGATACAAATTTAGATACAAAAATTTTAATACAAAATTGTTTAGTACAATTTTTGAGTACAAAAATAAAGAACTAAATTATTAAAATGTGTAAATCATGTAATTTATGAACAGTATTTTTTACACGAAAATAACAATAGAATAATAAAAACAATTTGCCTCATTCGATTTGTTTATTACAAAAATTGAGCCTAAAACTAAAACACTTATTAAGTTAATGTAATAATTGCATCAAATTCTTAGTTTGCTTTTCTTTTTATTATTTTTTTATACTACTTATTTTTTTAGTTATATATAAAGAGGTAGATAAACAAATATTAGTTAACATTTTTTATTATTATTTGTTTCTTGTATACGACCAAGTTACTTGTAGTTCATGGACTTCACTTAAATTCTGCAATTCTTAAAAAACCTTTTAGGGTGTACGAGTTACTATGAATTGAGAATAAAACAGGTAAAAAATTTAATCGAGTGTACATTATTATTAATTAATTTGAATTATTTGCTTTATTAATGTTATTGAGTTCACAATTACTTAAATTATAATTATTATCAATTTATTTCTATTAACAATAAGAAAAAGTAATATACACTTTATAATGTTCAACAAATAAGAAATCACTTTTTTTTTTTTTTTTTTTTGTTAAGTAGTTTAAATAAGAAATTAAGTTTTACTTTTTTTCCAATTCCTATTATTAGTTCACACTTTCCCTATATACATTTATATATCTTGTTCAAATTTTCAATCGTTCATAAAATACTTTTCATTCATCCACTCAAGTTCAAATACATTTTTTAGCTTGTAGTTAATGACACTTGATATTAATACAGTTTTTTCAAATGTTAATTCATTCATTAAATTTAATTAATTAAATTTAGTTTTATATGGAGGAAAAAAAAAATCTCTTATATAGGATATTTAACAGGATATAAATTTAGGAACAAATACCGTCAGTGGCGAAGCATGTAGATCGCTGGAAAAAAATGTCTTTTTCAGATTCTTTTTTCATCCTGGGTTGTAGTCTGAGTGAAGGAGAGAACAAAATGGAAAATGAAACATGTGAATAAGTGAGTGAGAGAAATGGAAAGTGTGTATGTGAGAGAGAGAGAATTTTTTCTAACTTAAAAAAATGAATGAAAATTATTTATAAAGGACTTTCTGCAATAGAGTGAAAAAAAAAGTAGAAATTGACTTTAAAAAATTTTTGATATTACTTGTTTATTAATATTTTGCTTTTCTTTGTGGCTGAATGTATAATTTCAATGTTATTTAATTAAAGATTATTTTGACGCAATATGTTTCAATTTCAAATTTTTAAATTGCCGTTATTGTATTCATATATTTAGAAAAATTTCAGAAAAACTTGAACACCATTTTGAATACGGTGTTAGGGATGGATATTAAAACTCATAGCATTCATTTGCATAAAAAGTATGTAAATCAGATTACACCATACGTAAAAATAAACAAAATATTAAAAATAAATAAATTAGTTTTTAATTAAAAATTTTTTTTTCACTTCGGTTAACATTAAATTCTATGTTCTACAAGCTTTGAATTGAAAGTTGTTGTTTTTCTAAATTAAATTATGTATAATAAATGTTACAAGAAGCTCACAGAATTAATTTTAGAAATATTAAATTATACATTTCAACTGACACTATAGAATCCCTCTGAAAATAAAAATGAAATTAATTTTAATTTTATTAGTTAGAAATACAAATTAATGAAAATGAAAGGCCACATCATAGAAAAAATTACTTAAAATAAATGTCTATCGAACATTGTGTTGAAATGTATATTTTGTTCGTTTAAGGGATTATAGATGGCAGCACAAGCAATCAGATTATAATTGAAAGGAAAATGTTAGAAATTTAAAATTCATTTAGAATTCAAGTGTCTTTTACATAAATATAAACAGCTTAATATTTCATTAGTTTTCGATATAAGCATAAGTCAATGTGCGTACGTGTTTATTGATGTCTGAAACAGATTTATTCGAAAATAGAATATTTCGAAGAATAGAAATATTTAAATTTTATGTTAGTTACTTATTAATTCTATTAAATTACATATATATCTATTCCTATTTGAAGAAATGTATTTTAAAATATTGCCTCTCATATTGAATATTATTACATTGAATAGCATTATTATTGAATATTATTCTATAGAATATTCAATAATAATGCTATTCAATATAAGAGGCAATATAAGAATATATATTAGAATAATATTCACTTTTTAAAAAATTCTTTTGAAGCTGAAATACAGAAAATGGAAAAAAGAAAAAAATGTTTTGAATTGGTTATTATAATTAATAATTATAATATAATATACATATGTATATATATATCGGATATCTGAAAGCTTCATGTTTTACTCATGTATAGCCATTTATGTGCAGCCATTTTTATTACAGCCCTTTAAAAATGCATTGATAAACAATGGCCTGGATAGAATGTTTTTAAAAATGCTTCAGTTTTAACAAATTTAATTCATTGCGAGTTATATGTTCAAACATTATATTTATTTTTTAACTATTAAATGAAAATCAGAGGGTTTTATTTATCTTTATTATGTATTATTATTATTATCATTATCATTATTATTTTATGAATATTAGGCTACTAATGTATGTCAAATTATAGCACCAAAGTAAAACTTTGTTGCTCTATGAAAAATATTTTTTTTTTTTTAGTGGATTTCTTGTCTTTGAAGAATATAGATTTTTTTAAGTACATTTTTCTTTAAAAATTGTTATCCGGGATAATTAAATTTCCCAACCTATTACTAATACCTATAAAATCTCCACATTTTTTAGACCAATTTGTCACTGTAGTAGAACACGGTGGGCTCGTTTGTCATCATACGTATGTCACGAGAAGCCCACCGACTTACGATGAGGGATGGAGATTGACATCCGGAAGGGCTTTTTTGCAGGTAACTGTCCCGCATTTATCAGTCGAATATGAGAAAATCCTAAAAAAATCCTACGAGGTAACTGGTTATATATACGAGCCGCTTTACCCGCGCGTAGTAACATTCGCCATCGAGTTTATTCGTTTCTATCGAAAATATTAGTTTGATCTCTTGTAAAAAATTGTAGTTAAAATATTACCATACTATAGATCTTAAAGTATTACCACAAATATCTGGTGGACGTTTACCTGTTCTTCTCCTGTACGACATGAAAATGCAAGGCAGTTTCCTCTTTAAAGTTCTCTCAGAAATCAATATCTTCAATTCATCACCCGTCGATGGGGGCCTGAATGGCCGGCGCTCGGTACCACAGATTTCGGGTTCGAGTCCCTGCGGTGACCTATATGTTTATAGTGGCTCGAATCCACTTTAAAACCGTAGGTCCCGGTCTAACATGACCGTCGGGAGTTGCAGAAGTATTGTTATTCCGCGTCCGTAGTTTATCTTCAAGCTACACGCACTTTCGGATAGTGAGTAACGTCGGTGCGGCGCTTGCCTTAAGATATCAAAGATAATCATCTAAGTGTTTGCCAGCTGCATTAAAAACAATAAAAATCATTCATCGATGGGCTTTTCGTCGCAGCATTTATAAGTGAAAACGAGGCCAACCGATGTTCAACGAAAATGTTAGGTATAGTTCGATGCCCGATTGTGTGGAAGACCGCTAGCCACTCGGCTATTCAGGCCCCCATAATCGGATTATACAAAATACTGTTATTTTTATCATTTATTTTAAAGAAATATAGCTAATAAAAATATGCACATAAAAAATTTCGGACCATTTGTTTTCTACCTTTTTTTTTTTTTCCCCCAAAAAAATTTTTAACTAGTACTTATGATTATGACCCATTAAAATGCATAGCCATTAAAAAACAGTTCTGTGATTCACATCCAATCAACCATCCTATCCTCTCAGTAGCCATTATCATTCCAAAAACCACTTCATATAAAAAAAACCACAGTCTTTTAAAAACACCTTCCCTCTCTTTCTTATAGCTAAAATCAAAATCGAGCACCACCCCCGGCCCCCCTAGCAAGTAGTGAGCATAACAGGCTCCCAAAAGCAGTAAAGGGCCAGTTTTCCTTTTTAACGGCCTTTGGACCAAACGACTCTGCCTTTTTAAAGTCTATAATCTTCTGCAACTCGGTAATTGGCGGTCCGGCGAAGAAGGCCCCGGGCTAGAAATCGTTCAACCTGACACTCCCCTAAAGAATGCCGTATTTATGGAGGGGGAGGGAGGGGGGCGATGGTTTGGGAGATAATAATCATTAGTTATCTTTCGTGCGTTAAGAAAAAGATGGAGTTTTATTGCCGAAAAGGCGGTGAAAAATCTCTTCCAAGATGTATCGACTCGCCTTCCCTTAACGAGGAAGATCTTAATTGTTGTTGCATACTATATCCGATAAGATTGTAAGAGTCAGTAATGCACTGTCAACAATTTGTTAAAACAAGAATCAAAAACAGATAAAATCTGGTTATATGAGAGAAATACGAAATTAAATTCACTTATTATAATTATTATTAACATTATTATTATTAGAAGCATGAAATCTCCTTAGAATATTTTCGATACTTTAACTCTTTCTGATATTTTAAAGTAACTACCAAATTCAAAGCTTAAGTGTTTAAATAAAGTTTTTTTTATGCTGTTGTTAAATTATGAAATAAAACACTCTCATCATTGAGCGACAGCCCCATGGTAGGCCAAAGCCGTCTGTTTACTGGCAGTTTTCGAGACAGAAGAAGTTTTCTACGACGGTAGCATTGTCAGCCCTACGCCCAACAGTCATACTAGCCCGGAACCTAAGTTATTCGATAAAATTATGAGTCAGTAAAGCACTGTAAAGGCGAAATTAAATTTACTTATTAGTTTATTATTATTAATAAAAAGCACGGATTTTCCTTAGATTATTTTCGATACTTTAATCCTTTTTGATATTTTAAGGTAATAGACCAGATTCAAACCAAAACGTTTAAATAAAATTGGAAGAAAAATGTTAAATGTTTTTTATGTGGTTTTTAAATTACGTAATAAACATCATATCATTGGCCCAACAGCCCCATGGTGTGCCTTTCCTTTTCATAGATATCCTTTATTTTTTTTTTGTCACTTACCAAATTTTTTTAGGACACCACAAACTTCATTATAAAATAATATTTTGTTAACATATCATAATAACTTATAAATATGAACTTATTTAAAAATGCCCTTCAGAAGATCAGTGTTAAGGAGTAGATTCTTTAAAAAATTTTATTGCACAATAAGTCACTAAATTTTGAACTTTTCACTTCACACAAAATATGCGTACAGTATTCGATTAGTGTGTGCAATGTATTTCTGGTATTATACATTGTCCTACAACATAACAAATTAACAGCAATACTTCAAGAAAAATGTACGATTAGATAATTGCATCGCATATCCATTGACGAATGTATTAACTATTTAATGTTGTGACATAACTCAATGTCTAATTAAAATCATTTCAAGGTTTGGTTTGTCGCTCAACGTTCATCTTGTGCACACTTTTTTAAACAGACCGGGACCTACAGTTTAACGTGGATTCCGAACCACTACAAACATCCGTGGCACTGCCGGAACTCGAGTCCGGAACCGGGACTCGAGCGCCAGAGCACTGCCACTCGGCTATCAGGCCCCTACTCATTTCAAGGAGAGCGACTTGCTAAATCAAGCTGTAGAAAAAGTTTACTTATACATAAACGTAAAAGAAAGACACTATAATTTCACTTCTCTCACAGAAAATTAATTCAAATTTTAAAATCACAACTAACCTACTATAATTTTTTTTTTTTTTTTTTTTAATTCTACTATTTTGAAAGAAATGATTTTACTTTTCATGATATTTTTTAAAAACTCATTTCTTATTCCAATTTATTTAAATTGGAAATGTGAACATGTTCTATAAAGATTTACAAATTTCCTTTTGACAATTACTTTGATTATGAAACTTTATAATTAAATTTTTTTAATTTTTATAATGCAGTATCCTAAATTCAAAATAACAAATATAATATCTAAAAATATATATGTATATATATATATATATATATGCGTGTCCCAAACGTCGATCCTTGAATCCACGAAGTTTCTCAACCACTTAGTAAAGTGGTCAACATTGGTTCCAACAATTTATTTGGCAAACTTGAAGAGAACGTCTTCGATGGGTGATCACTGGGATTCCTAACTTCCACCGACCATTTCAAGCCCTGTGGTGAACATTTCCTTCTTAAAGATTTATTTTGCTTACATCAGGCACAGACACAGAAATTTTCCGAATCCATTTGTTGATCAGGCTTTTTTAATTCAGAAATTCGACTCACAAACAAGCCAGCAGGCTGCTCTAAGTCGTAATTTCATTTCTGTAAGCTTCAAAATTTTTCATACACTCCTACATTCATTGAATAAGGACTCTTAATAATTCCATGAGCCTGATTGCCGAGTGACTAATGCTCTAGCGCTCGGTGCCACAGGTTTCGGGTTCGAGACCCGGTGGTGTCGTAGATGTTTGTAGTGGTTCGGTATGCACTATAAACCGTAAGTCCTGGTCTAATAGGACTGTAGCGAGTTGGACGTAGGGCTGGCAACCCTACCTCGTAAAAAGAAAATCTACCATCTAGAAATCTGCCAGCAGGCAGGAGGCCTTGGCCCAGCATGGGGATGCTGTGCCACTGATGATGAATAATTGCACATCTGACAAAACACGCATTTACTTCACATAGATCTAACTTGCTTCCCTACAAATATTCTTTATGTTAAAATAAGCAAAGATTTGACACTCTTTTGAGCGGTTACCTTAATATCGAAGTTGAATCCCCTGCAGTTCTCAGCAGACGATACAAGGATGACAATCAAAAAAGAAAAAGAAACAAATCAAATCATCTCCAAGACACGAAAAGAAAAAAAGATGAATATTCAAGACGGGCGAGCCTTCTTGACACAAAAAAGCCTCCCCGTTTTTTGTTCCACCACATCTCGTTTGACCTGGGGGTGCAACAAAACGAACATTAAAAATAACGAAGAACAGGGCGTCGACTGCCGTCAGCTCCGATGGAGAGGTATTTGGAAGGGTGTAGCTGCACAGACACCTCTGAAATATTGCAACACGTCTCTTGCGGCACACAGAGAGAAAGGTTCTCTTCTTTAAAGAGCTGTAACTCAAAGACAGTTGAGTTTAATGGCTTTCTTTTTTTTTGTTTTCTTTTAAAAAAAAAAAAAAAGAGAAAAAAATTCAGTCTGAACAGTTGCACAGCGGGGACTTTAATAATCTGGAGAATCAATTTTTCTTAATAGTATTAATTTCTTGTCACTCATTGGGATATTTTTTTTTTCGTTTTTCGTATTAGAATTCCTGCTGTTCAAAGAAGGGGGATTCAAATGAAGTTTGTTAATTTCTGCTTTAGTTTTTTTTTTTTATCTCTTCTACGTTCTCCCAATCCCTGAGGGGAAAAAAGAAATCAATAGCTTCTCAAGGGATACCCTATTGTACCTAATCTACAATAAACAACGTCAGGGATAATAACCGAGAGGTTTACATATTTTCACCTATTCCTCAAAACTCCATCGAAACACGCGGCCTGGTGGCCAAGTGACTAACGCTCAGGCCTTTGGTGTCACAGACAGACTTCAGGTTCGAATCCTGGCGGTGTTATGGACGTTTGTGAGTGGTTCAGAATCCACTTTAAACTGTAGCTCCCGGTCTGTTTAGTCCTCGTGTACACAAGATGACCGTCGAGCGACAAAACAAATCTTCGAAGCACTTCCAATCCTATAAATTTAACATTATATCATGCTGCATTACTTTTCTATGTTGGGATTCATATCAGAAGCCTGATGACAACTACATGTTAATTTCATTATTTACCAACTTTTCCAAAATTTTAAACAGAGGTTTTTATGCAGGTTTAAACACAGAAACAGAGTATTAGTGGAACCCTTTAAGTTAATAAAAACCTCTAAGGGGGTATTCTTGTCTTGAGGGTCCACAGACAAGAAAAATATTAGCTTTCATATTTATATTCAAAAGCCAGAGACAAAATGATTGTGGGGTATGACGCATTAAGCGCTCTGTTTGAAATTGGAAAACAAGTTAAGATCTCGTGTCTATCCCATTGATAGATACGGCGTATGGATATACGTCGTTAAGTCCTTCCAAACTATCATCGCATATGTTAAACTGCAAAGTAAAAGTCACGTGAGGTGCATGATCACGTGAGGATTATGTTTGTCCCAAATTGGAAACTCCAATGTGCAGTCAATTATATTGCTACTCTATGGGTGAAATAGTTTGACGAGGAGTAACAAGGAGTGATAGTTCAAAGTGCAGCATGTTTTTATATACGGATAAAATTGCTTTTCAAATTTGAGAACCATCAAGTAATGTAAATTATTCAAAGACGAGATATTAATCGTGTTATGAAGCTGAGTTGCCGCGATTGGGATGCACATGCTGTTCACACATTGCAGAAATCATTTTGGTTAAATCAATTTACTAACAAAAGAAGCGGAAGTTTGTTTGTTTGTCGGAAGTTGACTGTTGCTTTTGTAGGGAAGATATTTTTGTAAGCAAATTTAGAGTAAAAGAATATATTTTTAGTGAGTTCAAATATTACCCCTTTAAACTTCGTAAAAAAAAAAAAAAAATCTTTGTGAAAGGAAAAAATTTGTTTACAATTATGAGTTTCAATAACAGTCCTTAAATTTATTTCATATATTTTGTAAATTTATTAGTTAAGATCATAAAATTATGGTAAAGAGCTAGAAGTCAGAATCACGAGTCATAGTCAATGTAAAAATTCAGGTGTCGGAAATTTTTTTTCGCTATTTCCGCATTTTAAGCCTTGAATCAAAATATTGGAAAAGTTAAGCCAAAGGTATAAATGCTTGGCAACATCTAATATGGAAGGCGTTAGTTCATTCTAAGCTAAGAATGAGGATGATGATAATTACAAGCATTTAAGTATAATAATCATAACATATATTAATGTATTAAACTTCTGCATTTTACAAATATTTTGAATATATATAAAAAAGCCTATTACAGCTGTCTTAATCTTGAAAATACTACATAAACAAAATTCAGAAAATGTCTAAATTTTACGCCACTGTCATGTAAATAGGCAACAATGCTGCTACTGTTGTAAAAAATGCCCTGTCGGTGGCATATGAGAATAGAGAATCAATCAGAATAGAGAATCGGTTGAAATTCAACGCGAAATAAAAGCGTTGTATATTTTGTCACAGCAAAAAGTCGGGAAGCAAAGTAGAAAATCTCAAAAAACATGACATCCGTGAAAGACTTTCTGATCCAGAAAATCAAGGTGTAACGCCACAGAGCATTGATGCTACTGAAGCGTTAAAAAAAAAAGAAATTGGCGCCTGACTACGAACGATTGGTTATTCAGTGTATCCCTTTTTTCCAAACAAATTCAGGCAGTTCGTAAGCGTTGCAGAACTAGTTTTGAGCATGGGGGAAGAGATTATATAGAAAAATTGATAAACGCGTATTTCTCATTTTCTCAATAAATTATTTTTGAAAGTTTTTAAAGTTTTCAAATGAAATTTAAAAAAAATTAATTATAAAAGAAAATTTTTACTAATAATTTTTGCAATAAAAAAACATAAATACTGCAAATTAATTTTTTAAAAATAATTTTAATTTTTCTTCTCTCATGTTCTATTTACGTATGTCAGGAACAACCCACAGAAGGGAGATGAGTGATGGACATTCAGTTCTGGGAGGACTTTTAAAGATAAATGGTTCCCATTTGTATATCATATTGTGAGCATTAAGAAAATTTTCTTAGTAGAGTTTTCTTTTCTCCGCATCTCACACTCGTAATTGCCACTAAAAGTCTTCTAAGAAAGTAATGTCCACCACTCAAATCTGGCGGACTGTTCGTGGTATACATATATGCTTAATTGGAGGAAAAGTATCGGTATCGGTATGTGGGGCATCGGTATGTCCGCATTCACCTTTCTAACTGGTAGGAGTCTGCATAGGATTATGTACTACACTAGGACTACATAATCCTATGTGTATTCTATGATTGTGAAGACTATGTGTTTCTGTCCTACCTGCTAGAAAGGTGAGGGTGGGACATCGGGGAGCATATATATGTACCACGAACAGTCCAGCAGCTTTGAGTAAAGGACATTGCTTTTTCTGAAAACTTTTAGCGGTAATTCCCCTGAATTTCAGTTATCATGATTGGAGATAAACTCCCACCAGGTAATCTGACTATCAATGCGAGAGGCGTTTTACACGTTAACACAATCGCTGTCGAGTGTCCTTGTTTCTGAAATCAATGAGTAACAACAATGCCGCCAGCGAATTTGAACTTTAACCCTCCTGCAACGTTGCCGCTGGGCTACCAGTCGGACCCTAGTCCGACAGACTACTACTACACCACGCCACATCATTGTGCCTAGAGCTGAGTCGCCCCTTTACAATTTGGAATGATGAGGATGAGAAGTCTGATTGGACTCTGTGACGCTCTGCGGTCATACGAGACCGGGACCTAAAGCTTAAAGTGGATTCCAAACCACTACAAACTTCCATGGCCCTGTCGAGATACGAACCCGAAACCTGTGTGATAGCCACTCGGCCATCAGTCCCCCAAATTGGCAGATTGATTAGAGGTATGATACGCTATACATACATATTCAAAAACACCATAAGGTCTCCTCCTTTCTGAAAGCTGCGACTGGAATAGTTACCGCCAGAGGATTCCAACCTGAGCCATCCTACATGGTAGTACTTTAAACCGTAGGTTTCGATCTGTTGAGCCCTCGTGTGCGCAAGATGACCGTAGAGCGGCAAACCAAACCTACATTCTAGCTGCATATAAGTCTGATAATAATATCTGTTAAGAAGAAATTTTAACGAATATTTGTAAGTAGCATTTAATTAATATATATATATATCTTCGATATTTATCTTTTCTTATATTTATTTATTATCTTCATTCAGCAATAATGCTATTGATATTGACTTAAGGATAGCATAGAATAGCGAATCGTCATATGTGTAAGAAAATGAAACAAGTTTTTGCAGCCAGAAGGAGGAGGCAATTGAGTAATTGCCCGACTCATCTGCCTCGTAATTGAGTTGCCTCGCCAACTGATTGCAGTTCCGATTCTCTTTTGACCTTTCAGCTCACAAGCTTCGTGAATCCAAACAAAAAAAAAAAAATAAAATAAACGTCGGTAATAACTTCATTTATATAAATTCTGAATGGTCTAATTTATAAATTAACAATTATTTTCATAAATAAAATAATAATTTGAAAATTACGAAGAAGCAACTAAAGTAAATTATTAAAAGTATTTTTCTAAAAACTCATACACAAATTTAAACTGAAATATTTTCTTTTCAGAGGAATTGGTTTGGTAAAAATTTATTATTATTCGAGTTATGGCTTATTTTTAAATAATTGTCTCTTAAATGATGAAATACTTAGTTCATTTAAACTTTCGCTTCCTATTTTTTTATGAATTAGATCCATTGGCACACTACTATTAGTGACAGCTTCGATGATTTTTGTAGAAATTTGGCAGTCTAACGGCAGAGCTTATGAAGAATTTTAACGAAACATCGAGCCAGCCAGTGACGGGAAACAGTAATTAATTAAGCATCTCTCAAAAGATCTAGTAATTACACTGTCTTAATTGCTATAAATAGACGCACTCTAAATGCAGGGGCTGTAATTCCTGAAAAACCCTTTTAATAATATTACATCCCGCTCCCTTATTTAACTATAATTTCAATAAAGTTGGAAACTTTTCAGAAGAATGCGAATTTTTAATTATTTGTGCACAAAAAGGATTATTAACGAAGTTGTTTTAAACTGTCCACAAATAAATGATAAAAAGAAATTTTTAAGCTTTCCGAAGAGATAATAATAATAATAATTGGAACTTAAAACACATCATGCAAATCATTTACAACATCCACATGGTGGAAAAAGGCCATCTGCCTACTGGCAGATTTCGAGTTTAATGTTTCCTTCACACAATTTACAAAAGAAAAAAAAAAAATGTATCAATATTTTTTGATAAAAAAAAAAAAAAATGAAAAAGAATTACTATATTTAAATATTTATAATTGCTCTGGAGTAATGGAAAGATATTTTGAAATATTAAATTACTTCGCATCTTTTAAATAATCTCAATAAATCTGTCAAAACAATCACAATCCATTGGAATTTAGGCTCAACATCCTAATACAACGTTTGAATTAATTTAAAAAAATCAAGGGCTTATAAATCAAAGCATAAATTAAGTTGAACTATTTTGTAGGAACTCTGAATTTGAAGAAGTTCGAAATACTAAGCTTGAACAAGTTTCAAACGATTGCATTCCATCTGTTCCATTCGAATTCACTTTCAGTGTTCCAATATCTGATTCGAATTCAATAATAGGCTAACGGCGTTTGCATCAAAACATAAATCAGATAGAGCTTTTATTTGGAAGGAATTTTTAGTAGGGTTGGGCAAGATCTAAATGGTTTAGCTTGCATAAATTTTATGTCTTTTCGTAAATTCTTGCACCATAGAATATTGAGTAACCATAGATTTATCTCAATATTATACTAAACTATGCGCATTTTATTGAAGCAAGAACGGACCTTTAAATAATAAAAAATGGTTCAATATCGACAATTAATCTTTTTTCTATCTATATTCCTCCCCAAACTGACCTTGAACCTTAGAAAGACGCGACCAGGTTGGCGACAAAAGACGGTTGCGACAAAAAAATTTTGCCGAAGATAGTATTCAACACCACGCATATATCCATGCTAAATGAATGGAAATTTGTAAATTGCACATCACGCACCGCATTAAAAAGATGCTTGGAGAAGAAGGTTCTATTTGTGGCCAAGAAAGAAAAAAAAAAAAGAAAAAAAAAAAAAAAGGAACTCGCCACTCCAACTCAAACCAGTTCTTCGATACTATCGAGGAATATTAAAGCGGCCACTCCTTCATTCACCTGTTTTCTAATCACTATGGTGTCGTCCGTCTGGACAGGGATGGATCTGCATGCAGAAAAAGGCTGGATAATTTCTTGAATGAAGAGAAGCTCTAGTGCGCCTTCGTTAAGATCGCAGATAAAAATGTGGTCCAAAAGACAGATAGAGCTGGTACATTCAAATTCTCGTTGTCGAAAACAGTTTGATAAAATATTCCAATATATGTATCCTTGGCGATATAATTGGAGGTTCGTTACTATCTCGCCGAAAATACTTTTCTTATTTTAAATTTATACGAGTAGTTGCTGCAATTGTATTTTTTTTTTACACATTGTAGATAAGAAGAGGTTTGCGTTTGAAAGTAAATTGAAATCAAGTAGTTGATAAAATATTATTTTTGTGTTAGGAAGTTCTCACGTTATCTGCCAGTATGCAGATGGTCTTGGCCCACCATGGGGTTACTGCACCAATGAAGAAGAAGTTCTCGCATTGCCTACATCTTATTGAACTGTGTGCATTTTATTAGAGCAAGTTCTTTGTTTTGTCACTCTACGATCATTTTGTTTGTCATTTGCACCCTTTAGACTAATTATACCGGGACATACAGTTTAATGTGGATTCCGAACCACTCACAAACACCCATGCCTAGTCAATATGCCATCGGTCGCTTATTAGAGCAAAAGCAGATCTTTAAATAAAAATAATAATAATTGTTCAATATTGATAATTAATACTTTTTTCCTTTTATCTTCAATTTAAAGCTAAACTTTTTAAAATACCACCAGCATCGCATGTAAAGAAAATTTTTTTTTTACTTTCCCTCGATTTTCAAGATTATGAAAGAAAGGGCGGAGAACTAGAAAGTTATCAGATTGTTTCAATTTTTTTTCGTAGTGAAAAACTTTATTAAATAATCTAATAAATCTTTGACGTATGATAATATTTACTCTCATCTTGAAAAATAATTTTTTTAAATTTGGCTGCATTAAATATTACATTTCTTGTTCTATGATACTGAAAAGTTTGCATTTGAAAGTAAATTAAAATAAACCTTCTAAAAATTATCTCAAATATTTAAAAAAAACAAAAAACATTTTTTACATAAGATAGTTTCCTATTCTTTATCTGAAATCAAAAATGCTGAAGGGTTGGCAGTTTTATAGACGACAGACACATTTGAAGAAAAAATAAGTTTTCGTTTCGATGAGAAACTTCAATTACTAAGATCTGCCTCAATCGAATTATCTTTATTTAAAATATCTTGATAAATTAACAAAACATCGGTCATTGGTGGCTTGTTTAAAAATCTGTTATTAAATCGAAGAGATCTTTTTTTTTTTTTTTTTTTTTTTTTTTTTTTTTTTTTTTTTTTCAAATTTCTGAATGCCTTAAAATTCTATTTTTGTTAGGTGATTAAAAAAAAAAAAAAAAGTAATTTGCTTACAAAAAATAGATTTGAATCAACTTTGAAAAGGCTATTTCTTAAACAAAATGAAGGTTTTATTTTCCTATTCTAGATAAAATCATAATCATAATTCCTTTGTTTAAAATCAAGCAATTATTAACGACAATTATTTTATGGAAGATTGAAATGCCAAAGATTCAAAAATTTCAAATTCTAAAATATTAATTTAATAAAAAATTTGATTAGTATTTTTAAACATGAGTATCCGGAAAGACCACTCCATCAGAAGCCCGAGAGAGGAAAACTTTCCAGACATTATCTATGTCAATAATTTCAACCCACACTACGCAGAGATTATTTTGTCTACAGTTCCTCCCCCTCCCCAGATTTCATATGCCACTTAAGGAAAATCTATGAAAAATTCCCTAGTCAGCCTGAATGTCAACGTGAAATGCTTATATATGTCTCAGTCTATTCGTCCAGTCTCTTCGTTTCTGAAAGAAATGACTTTGAACTTGAACTATGAACTCGTTCAAACTTGAACCTTCCTATACACTACCTCAGCACGGTGCCATCGGCCCATGAATTATTTCTCATTATTTCTTGTGCCTTAAAAAAAAATAATAATAAAAAAAAATTAATAAATAAACAAAATTGAGATTTTTTTTATCAAAACTTTAATTTTACATTTTTCTATAATACTTGCCAAATAATATGTGAGCAAACTCTTGGTCCAATGATAACGTGCATAAATACTACGCACTAGGACAATGAGTCGAATCCGATGGAGGCAACCGTTGAAGTCTCTGCTTTCAAAACGAAAAGACTCGATGACATTTATGACAATGTGTGTAAAGGGCATCTTGTATCAATAGATGCTGCCAGGCTGAAATTTTCCAGCTCTTCTTCCCCAAAACACGCACATGTGGGGAAGTTATTCCTGAACATCATACAGACCGCTGGAAATCAATGTCTTCCACTCATCTTCCATCGGTGAGGTGTTCGGGGATATATGAGTAAAGAACAAGCTCACTTATGTTCGATGATACATATATATATGCGTTATTCCTTGTTAAAGCTATCCTCAGAATGTCACAGTTAATTTCTTTTTGGTTTTACTGATTTACTGGAAAACCTGTAGTCCTCGCTGTTATTGTTTGTATGAATATTTGTGTTCTTTTTTTTTAATCTGCCAATGCATATCTAGCCTTTTATTCTTTGATATTTGTATTTGTATGATTATTTTCAGTTTCGTTTACTGAAGCTTATGCTGACTTCGGATCTTGAACAATGTCTTACTTTCTTTTTTTTTTTTAAGGGGTCTGAATGTGAGGAACTTCAGGGTTTTTATATTGAAAGTGTTGGGATGGTTTTGCTACACAATTTAAATGTGTTTCTATGAAGCACATGAAAATTTACATATAATTTACATGCAGCGAATGTTGTTTTGGCTTTTGTCATGCAAAATGATCGTATTTCTAATTAATTCTGTGACAGCTCTCTTTTTGTGTTATTATGCTGTGTTCGTTATAGGGTGATTCAACTGTCATGGAACCAACTTTGTGGGTGCAACTTATTAAAACAAAATTTTTGTAACGGCACGTTGAAAAATTCTAACTTTTTACAATTATAGCAATATTTTTTTTTTCGTATATTTAACTTATGAAAACCCTTTTTATATAATAATAATATATAGCCCTTTTTATATTATACACTGAAGTGACAAAAGTCATGGGATACCTCTTAATATCGTGTCGGCCCTCCTTTCGCCCGGCGAAGTGCAGCAACTCGACGTGGCATGGACTCAACAAGTCGTTGGAAATCTTCTGCAGGAATATTGAGCCATGCTGTCTCGATAGACGTCCATAATTGTGAAAGCGTTGATGGTGCAGGATTTTGGGCACGAACAGACCTCTCGAGGATGTCCCATAAATGCTCGATGGGATTCATGTCGGGCGATCTAGGTGGCCAGATCATTCGTTGGAATTGTCAGAATGTTCTTCAAACCAATCGCGAACAGTTGTGGCCCGGTGACATGGCGCATTGTCATCCATAAAAATCCCATCGTTGTTTGGGTACATGAAGTCCATGAATGGCTGCAAGTGATCTCCAGGTAGCTGAACATAAGCATTTTTAGTCAATGTTCGGTCCAGTCGCACCAGAGGACCAAGTCCATGCCATGAAAAACAGCCCACACCATTACGGAGCCACCACCAGCTTGAACAGTGCCTTGCTGACAGTTTGGGTCCATGGCTTCGTGGGGTCTGCGCCACACTCGAACCCTACCATCAGCTCTTACCAACTGAAATCGTGACTCATCGGACCAGGCCACGGTTTTCCATTCATCTAGGGACCAACCGATATGCTCACGTGCCCACGAGAGTAGCTGCAAGCGATGTCGTTCTGTCAGTAAAGGCACTCGAGTCGGTCTTCTGCTGGAATAGCCCAAGAAAGCAAAATTTCTCCGCACAGTTCTAACAGACAAGTCCCTTGTACGTCCCACATTGATTTCTGCGGTTATTTGACGCAGTGTTGCTTGTCTGTTAGAATTTACGACTCTTTACAGACGTCGCCGGTCTCGGTCGTTAAGTGCAGGCGGTCGACCACTGCGCTGTCCATGGTGGGATGTTATGCCTGAAATTTCATACTCTTGGCACACTCTTGACACAGTGGATCTGGGAATGTTGAATTCCCTAACGATTTGCGAAATGGCATGACCCATGCGTCTAGCTCCAACTAACATTCTGCGTTCAAAGTCTGTTAATTCCCGTCGTGCGGTCATCATCACGTCAAAACCTCTTCACATGAATAACTTGAACAGAAATGAAAGCTCTGCGCATTTATTCCTGTTCTACGCGATGCTACTGCCATCTGAAAATTTGTATATATATATATATATCGAAGTTCGTGTATACATCCGCTTATGAACTGCTTTAATTTACATCCACTTTTCTCCAGTATTTACAGGAATGCTTCTAATACTAAAACAAGTGAGATCACTTGAAAAATATTTGCGAAATTGGATCAATATTTGTTAAAAAATTACCCATTTTAGGATAAATTAGGTTTTACACCCATTTGGCGACTTTCCTTGGTTGGCGAATTTTTTCATAGTTGACGTTATTTTTTGCACTGAGTTTTCGGTCTTTTCTTCTGACTGGAAATCTTCACTATCCTGTCACTGGATGTTCGAAATTTGGTAGCCGTAAGGATGTCTAGCCTGCTCCAGCGTCAGGTTGGATGAAAAATTTCGTTGAATTTCACATTAGTTTTTATAGCTAAATTTGCGATGCCACCTAAGAAAACTTTTTCGAGCAGAATCAGAATTGACGCTGAAGATAGAACAGCGCGTAAATCTGTAGAAAAATGTGGACATGTCAGAAAATGTATCCAATAGACTAAGTATGACCAATGCCAGAGTTGAAGTTGCTGCCATGAACAGACGTGAAAATAAATAAAAGAGTTAATAAGGTTTATTTATGGAGGCGTGCAAAGCAGCTTTATACGCGCTAATTTTCTTATATTTTTGTCCTTCTTTCTTTTCTATTTGATTAAAAGTTGTTGTTTTTTTTTTTCCCCAATGAACACTCTCAGTTGCATTAATTCAAAAACCGAAATAGGAAACTATACTTTGAGCAAATAGAAATAAAAAAAAAAAAAGCGGATCTTCCAGTTTTAATTCCATGGTTCTTAATTTCACAGCAAACCAGGCGCAGACTTCAAACTGTCCCGCCGAGACACAACTAGACAGCGCGAAGCACACTTTCTTTTCTTTTTTTCTCTCTCTTTTTTTTTTTTTTTTTTTTTTTTTTTTTTTTTTTTTTTTTTTCCTCTATTCGTCTTGCACATTCTCTCTTTGGACTTGCACCAAATTCAGAAAGGTATATGAGAAACCAGAAAGCTTTCTTTTATTATTATTTTTTTTTTTCCCCTATCAAAAAAAGGAACCTCTCTCTTCTAAAGCTCCACAGCTGCAGCAGCTTGCTTATAATTCAAAGCTTCTAAAAGGAAGAAGAAAAAAAAAAAAGTAGTGGTAAAAAAAAAAAAAAAAAAAAAAAAGTTTTACGAAGAAGGTTACCTGCTGCGATATGTGACGAGAGAAAGAAGTTTGAGAGAGAGGTCTGTTTTTCTTTTTATAGACTTCAGGGAGCCCCGTTGAGTTTAGAGGGGGCAGGTCAAGAAATGAAAAAAAAAAAAAAATTCTTGGGGGCACAACTGCAAATGTCTATCAAATAGAGAACCTTTTTTTATTTTTATTTTTTTTATTTTAATGATAAAATAATCTTTTCTACTCGATTCTATTCATTGTTACCTCCTAATAATGAATAGTCACAACTCACAAGCCAATGATAACATGCGCACATAGCATGCAGATTCAAATCCGCTGGCCCATCACTTGCAGTCATTGCTTTCGGAAACGACTGTGACAGCGTATGCAATAGGCAATCAGGCAATATCTGGTGATTTCATAGTTTTCTCATACGGTGTGGGTCAGTTACCAATAAAAGTCCTCCCATCATTGTACATCGGTGGGGTGTTTGTAGCATTCATTGCAGTTACTGCTTTTAGAAACGAATAGACAATTAAGACAACGAGTAAAAGGGAAGTTAAACTAATTATCTAATTAGCCTAGAGTGTGCAAAAGATGACCGTAGAGCGACAGACCAAACCAAATCAGAAATTCGACTCAGAAGCCCAAGTCCTAAATTCAGGTGCATATCATTAAAATATATAGTTCTCCATTTGGTTTGAAGAAGCAAATTGTGAAAATATAATCAAACATGAATATAGATGCCTCTGAAGTTATTGAAACAAATATTTTTTTAAATAAATAAGAGTTATTTATTCTTACATAGCAAGTATTTCTAAGCTAACGTGCGGCAGTCATTCTTCATGCAGAAATAGGTTTCATGTTTCGTTATAATGCTTGAAATCGAAATTCATTTAAGTCCTAAAGAAATGTGTGTTGTATGAATTTTTTGCCTCAAACTTTACCCAAGTGGGTTGCAACTCTGATCGAACTTTAAATATCTGTTGCGTTTTAGATGATTGAACTCAAAATAGTGGTAATTTGATATTTCAAGATAATTATACTATTTATACTAAAATTATACTAAGACCAGGCTTTTGATTGGCTGAAGATAATGCGTCATAAAACTACATCCAATCAGAAGGCTGGTCTTCTGCCACACAGGCAACAAACCGAATGGTTCTATGACCTGAGATATTCGTATCCGGTGGTGATCCACCTTAAGCAAACAAGTGAAAACCTTCTCTGTAAATTGCGCTTCTCTGCAATGATATTCATTTTTGCACCCTCATTTTTTAACTAGTGTCTTCTCTTCTAATCTATAAACATATTTAAATAAATCTAAGAAAACTAGATGCATTCTCATCGACGATATAGATGATTAATATAATAATATAGATAATCCATAATATAAATTGTTAAATTCGTTTCTCGTGATTAATATAATCCTTTGTAGTTTTTGCTTTTTGTATTTAAACAGCACTTTGAATAAATATTTATTTCTACTTGTAATTTAAATACACAATACAATTTGTCCCCTCTTGGCTTTAATATTAAAATAATCTTCATCATAATATATATATATATATATATATATAGTATGTATATAATTGAGTAGATATTTTCTTACCAGTTCTTCCAATTCTGTCAACAAAAAAAAAATTCTATTATCAATTTTTATCAGTACCAAAGACAATATTATATCCTGAGCAAATAATTTATCCACATTGAAGAAATTTTCTCCTACAGAATTAAGGCCTTCCGATGTATATGCAAAACATTCAAATTTCTGCATTTTTTTTTTTTGAGATTCGTTTGATTAACAAGGAAGGTTGGAAAAACACTGAAAAAAACACAAGCAAGTTTCTTTAGACTTTGTAATAAATATATGCAATCTGTTATAACTGTTTAAAATAGCAATTAACAACCAACAACAATAGCATTTAAAAACTTATTATTATTATTTTTTTAATGCCCAATGCCAATTAATAATTACTATTCCTCTGATGATTGAAATGTCAGAATCATAGAGGATTCACCATTATCCAGGTTCATTGGTACAGTTATAGTCATGAAAATATACTAGCACACGAAAGCTTTGAGCACAGCACACAACACACTGCGCTTTGCTGCAGTTCGGATGGAAACAGAATGCGGTTGGATTTATCAGCTTTGTGGTAAGAAGAATTATCGCTCGGTCTAACGGCGATATCTTGTCATGTATCAAAGGATTTACGATCTTCAAAAGACTGTTGGATGCTTTTTTGAAGTTTAAACAGTGACATCCAGGAATAAACAAACGTTGAAAAAATGTTTCCCATCAAGAAGCGACTTTGGAATGATAGAGACAATAATATCTTTCCTAAACCACTTTAAGACGCAATTTTTGCTTTTTATAAGATATATTAAATTATATGTCCTGTTAGTGGAAACAAGAAAGACAATATGCAATTAGGAACCATGTAAAAAGACATTTCACGGATGATTTGTAATCTTCATAATTACTAGAAATTAAAACCTTACTCAGTATCATCGTTAGTTAATTAATTATTCTAACCTTCTATAAAGCGTTTTTAAATTTGTTCATTCACACACCTGGAAAATGATGCAAGTCGCATTTCATCTCAATTTGTATGCAACCGACTTCTTACCATCCTTATATTTCTTTTTATTTTTCGCTTGCGTAAGGTTTTATTAATTATTTAGTATAAAGCATTTTAATATTTTTGTTTTTACCGAATTAGATTTTTATGAAACTTTTGGAGGAGGAGGGGACTGTCTAAGATTTTACGCAAGGACCTGTACATTTAAGAGCACGCCAAAATTTATATCTAATCTGCACCCCAAAATTTCAATGCTTTGCAGCGTATAATTCTCAGATCATGAGTAGTCAATTACAGTAAATAAAATAAACTATAATTATTTATAAAAATTTTATATTTAGTTAAATGTATTTCATGGTTACTCATTGATATTTATTTATATAAAACAAAAAATGTTAATTTAAGAAAGTGGAAACCTCAAACAAGATATGCATCTGAAAACTTCGATGAAAACGAAAGAAATGACACTTTTCACCAACGATTTGTTGTCGTCCTATTTACTTGAGATAAATATCTCGATCAGTAATCAAAATGGTAGAAGGAATGCCATAATAATATCTAATTAAGAAGAATGCCAAGAAAGAAAAGTATAAGACAGGGGATGGGCAAACTACGGCCCGCGGGCCAACTCCGGCCCACCGGAAGGTTCTCTCCGGCCCGCGGACAGAATTTTAATTTGTCGGTCCGAGTCAAATTAAAAGAAATATATATTTATGTATTATACATCCATCTCCTTTTCTACTTTGATTAAATATTATTTTTTTTAGTTATGAAATTATTATTTTTAATCATATTATTTTTATCTCATTTCCCGAGGTTAAATTCAGTACCCTCAGTAAATGAAGAGAAGCTTAAGAATTATGAAGATAGCTTGAAAAAAACTGCATTTTGAGTTCGAACGTAGATTTCAGTACCATTCAAACAGAATTGGATATTTTTACCATGCCTTTCAACGTAAATTGTGAAGCAGTGAGGTCAGATTTGCAGGTTGAATTAATTGTGTTGCAATCTGGCAATCATCTCAAGCAGTTGTTTAAGTTGCCAAAGTTAAAAGTTTTACAAATTATTATCGAAAGTATGTTTCCCAAATTTAATATCTCACGGCCAGAAAATCAGTGCTATGTTTGCTTCATCTTATATATGTGAACAAGTATTTTCAACTATGAACCTTAGAAAGAATTATTCCACAAATATACTGACAGATGAGCATTTAGCCTCGTTCCTTAGAATCAGTATACATCTCATTTCGAACCTCAATATACGGAACCTATGAAAATGAAATCGCAATTTCAACCATCTCGTTAACGTATTTAAATTGTAATAGTTGTTTATTGTTCTTAAAATTTTAGAAAAATTTATCTGGGACCGCCAAACTTTTTTTTTTTTTTTTTTTCGATTTTTGACCCGCGGCCAAAAAAGTTTTCTCGTCCCTAAGCTAAATAGTTCCAAAAGAAATACATCAACCAGAGAACTGCTTCTTACGAGATTCAATTTTTATCCGACCCCCTCTGAGCGCTCTCGGCGCTAAACGCTTTGAAAGCCGCCGCTTTTCATAGCAGCAGAACCCGTCTTGCGCTCTGTTGGGACGGTGGCGCGAAGTCGTTGCTCCTCTGTGTTTACATAATTAGATAACCTGCACACGCGTTTCAAACACCATGCACTACGGCTTGCTCCTACACTCAACGTGCTGAACATCGTACCTAGGACACAAAGGTAATAGATTCACTCCTTTTAAATCAATATATTCATTTATTTATTCTGAAGGTATTTACTTAGGTATGGCATGCAGGTTATCGATATATGGATAAAATTTTGCGATATGGCCGATTTATCTGTCAATGTATTGTGTCAACTGATATTTTACATGCATCAAAGTTGGATTTTGGGTGTGTTTGATAAAAAGGTAAATGATAAATTTCTAATGTTTGATAAATAATTGTGATTAAAAAGCTGTAGCACCATGAGATTTATTTAGTTTTCTTTTAAAACAGTTTTCGTCTAGTGCATCACGAAAAATATCTTAATAAATTCTGTTTTAATTAAAATTGAAAATTAATTAAAATTGTCTTCCGTAAGTTTTATGACAACCCCACGTTTAGGATACTAGTAGCACGTTATTTGGTTTCTGGCAACCTGTCAAAGCGCATTTCAATTTATTTTCAAAAAATATTATAGACTTATTTATTTTATTTTATTATTATTTAAAGATTTTCAGCTTTTGATTAAAGATTAATAAAAAAGGGAACAGGATTCAGCTATAGTTTAGTGAAAACATAAACATTTAAATATCAGAAAAAAAAAAAATACTTTTATTTGGTGTTTTATTTTTCATTACAAAACAGCAGATTAGAACTTTTGTCAAACATAAATTATGAACTTTTTTTTTTTATTTCCTCGATATTTATTGCCTGAAATTACGCTTAACAAAATGTAGATAAATAATACATTATAATGCGTAAGCGTATTATATAATTGCCAACATAGGTTTGTAAAAAAATACTTTTTCAGCCATGAATATAAAACGAAACAAATATTAAAATTATTAAAACTAAAATATGATGAAAAATTGGAAAATTAGAATATGATGGGGGAAAAAAAAATCGAAAAATCATTTGATTATTTGATTGATCACTTTTGCTCTTGTTTGCTATAAAATCAAAACACATCCGATTAAATTATTGTAATATCCAGCAAGAATTTTTTATTAGTTTTATCATATATTTTTCCTAATTACAACGAGGAAATAAATTTATGTTATACGGTATTATATGTTCGGCCTCGATATTTTTCCTTAATAAAAATCGAAAATATGATAGAATAAAATGCGATGGAAAAATGATATTTAACGAAACTGAGCAACCCTATGTCATAAATCTATTTTTAAATTTTACTAATCTTATCGATTTTTATATAGATTCGTATATCAGTTTTCAATTTATTTTATTTAATTCTCTTATATTTCTAACTTATGCAAAAATTACAAAAGCAATTTAAGTATATTTTTATTTTAATAATTTTTTTTTTTTTATTTATTTTTTTTTTTTTATTATTATTATTATTTTTATGTATTACCTTTTTTTTTGATTTGATATACTGATTGAGGTAGCAAATATCATCAAAAAATTTAAATTTTATGTGATGTTACTTTTTAGTTATTAAAATCAAACAAAATTACCCCACTGTCTATCTCCCTTTTTTTTTTAATATATATATATTTAATATACTTTGCTATTTTAAATTTCTTCATTAAAAACAAAGCAGAACCAATTTTTAAATATTTTCTTTTAAATACATACGTAACTTTTTCAAAGAAAATCATGCTATACTTTGAAATCAAACAGCTTATATCTTTTAAGAAAGATAGTTAGTTTTTGATAGTTCTTAAAATTATATTCATCTCTTAATCATTCTTTCGAAAAAATAGATAAATAAATAAATAAAAAAAAATTTTAACATTTTAAAATGAGTTTAATTTCATATCTTGTAGTTATTTTTGTCTGCAAAAAATCAAAGAGATTTCATTAACAGACTATGAATAGTATAGTATCATTATTTATATGTATATATATATCATTTTTATATTCATTTTTTATTTTTATTTTCATTTCTAAGTGATATTTATAGATACCATACTTTTTTTTTTTTTTTTTTTTTTTTTTTTTGGTCAGACATGTTAAAAATACTTTAAAAAAATCAAATAATATTCAATATTACTTGCTCCGTATGATTTTTTCTAGTATTTTGAATTGTGATTGAATTCTTCCAACTTCAAAATTCTTTTATCAACACAGAAAACTTAACACAATACACCTTCTTATTTATTTCATGAATTATTTCGCAGTATAAAATAGCCTGCGCTAAAAATAAATCACTTATTAAAAAAAAAAAAGTGTTCATCTCTTTTTATGCCTTAAAAACTCTAGAATTAGAAACTTACAAAAATAAAAATGACCGTTGTAATTTATTGGGGGAGGGGGAGAAAAAAACATATTCTTTTCATGAGCATCCGTAAATCAAATTCATAAAACCCCACGAACTGCCTACATTTTTAGCCAATAAAAAACATCTCACACACACTTAAAAAAAAAAAACCCCATTCCACCAACAGCACGACTGAAAAAAAAAAAAAAAAAATGCCCTAATAATAGTTTAAAGACACAGCATTCATCCCAAATCACAGTGCTTTTCTCTTCTTTGAGCGGGGAACACGTGTTTAAGCTCACCCTTTTCTGCGCCACGTCGTTCTCTGAGGCCGTAAACGCCCTCCCCCATCCTATACTTTCCGGAGGAACCACGAGTAGCAATTTTCTTATCTCTTTTACAGCCCTCGCCTTCACAGTCAATTATTTCCTCGGCACCCCTCGCCATTTTGTCTTCTTTTTTTTTCCTTCTACCATGGAGGCTTCTTGGGGTATCAGTCTGGCTGACAGGTTGAGTTAGACATCGCTTGCTTTAGCGTATCAGGAAAACCTTAACATGCATGTCTGCAGTACAGATTTTTTTCTTTCTTTTTTTTACCTTATAAGGGGAACGTATCTGTAAAGGTCAATTATTGCGGATGTGGGGTTCTTATTCATGTGGGAGTCCTTATTAATTCGTCGCCTTATTCATGGCTGGCACATTTTGACCATGGTTGTCTTTTCTGTTGGGCAATATTGGTATTATTAGCCTGGCTCAATATTGCCTGATTTTTATGTTTATTTCATTTTAATTTTTCCTTTTTTTATTACCGTAATTTACTGTGTGTAATGCATGAATTACATGCTAAAATCCTTAAAATTTCATGGTCAACAGGTGTGGCCAACCCAAATGATCTTGCGGACAATTTGGAAATGCATCATGATTCCGCTGGCCGCATATAAAATTATATATTCCCCTATTAGATTTAGACCCACTATAGAAATTTTTATATTCATATTACAACCTGTTATATTAGATGTTCCAAGATGCGACAGCATCATGAGTTCGCAGAATATAATTTAATTATTCTGTGAACTCATAAATAAAACAGGCAATATCTGTTATTATTCGCAAGATTCATAATTTGACAGTTAATTTTTGAATATATGGATGCACAAATAAGGTATTTTTTTAATGCATTGGTTTTCACTACTTTGGCCGTTATAAAATAAACATATTTTGTAAAAAGGTCATAAATCTCACGGGCCGGAAAAAATGTGCAAACTGGTCGCGGGTTTGCACTCCTGGTACAGATCATATACCACAGCTTGTAAATTGAGGACATTTTTTCTTCTTTCCCGGAAGCATCATAAAAATCAATTCTATAAAACCACCACTTAAAAATGCCTTTTGGCAGCAAAAAAAAAAAAAAATGACATTTGTGTGATAGGAAAATAAATAATCTTTTAAAGGAGCAACAATTATGGAAAATGTAAAGGAACCGGACTTTTACTAAATTAAAAGACATGCGATACGGAAGGTGTGTGCTAATTGATGAAACAGGCTTAGAATGAAGTTATAGATTAGAATTAGAAATAAAGAAAATGAAGTTATAGATTAGATTTAATACCGAGATTGTCACTTCCCTAGCAAACATAAAATTTTAAAGTCTTCCGAGAAATATCCTCTCTCTGTTTTCATTCACCGCAAGTTCTTAAAATACATGCATTCTTTCCTGTTTCCCTATCTTAAATTTATAATATAATTTTCTTTATTTAATTGTGCCATCAAGCCACATATGTAATCGTGGGCTTAAAATTGAAAACTGTTTTGATAGTTTTATGTTATAAAAACATTGATTGGTTTAAGGTATGTCAACAGGAACAATGGATTGTCGAACAGGAACAATGCATTCTCAGATTACACAATGCTATGAAACCTTTTATTATTTTGGAGGTCAAAAAATTACGTCTTAAGGTTATACGACTCTGCATTATAGTAATTTATTTTTACAATTTCCTAATGCAATAAGTTAATATATTTTTCAATTTTTTTTTAACCATCTTATATTGAATAAAATATGAATTAGTTGGTGGCCATTAGTAAGATTCTGGTCTAGAGCAGGTATAGTAAACTCCGCCGTTGGCAAAGAGAAGTTTGAAGATTGATAAAGAGAAGGCCCAATTGGATTGAGGAATCTAAAAACGGCACAAAATAGGAGGAAACTTCAATTTAAACTCTTTTGGAATCACACGGTAGTGGTGATGGGACGTTCATACTCAAACATATACATGAGAATATTACGCCTTATTTATCATGTCTCAAAATAAGCTCCTCCACTATAAAGTGGATGTACATCAAATACTAAAAATCTGACGTCGTAGAATTTCAGTCAGAAGCGTGAGTGAACAGGAAACCAGGCTTTCGATTGGCTGATGATAGCGATGTGAAATTTTTAATGACTGAAATGAATCTTAATGATTGAAATCCATCTTTAGAAGCTGAAAGTGCTGAAAAACAGACTGCTTAAAGTCTATGAATAATATTACTGAAATATATAGAACTATTTTCCCCTTTTTTTATTTATTTATTTTTTTTTTAAATAAGGAGCTGCAATTCATTAAAATCGGTTTCTCTATGACCCATCTGCAATACTCCTCTCCAGTTCTAAGAAATCTCCTTTGGCAGTGAGTTCTGCGGAATGTCAAAAAGAAGATTCCATTTCTGAAAACATCAAACTCTACCCTGCATTCACAAACTTTTACTTCCGAACTTCAATTTCGAATGTTGCTTCGTATGTTTTCCGCTTCCTTAAAACTTTTATTTTTGTATTTATATATCTATATTTCTTTATTTTCATTATATCTGTGTTTATATATGTCTACAATGTATTTACGTATTTATATGCTTCTATTATGCATTTAAGCATTTTATATTGCTTATATTTGTCTCCTCCTCGTTAGTTCCCTTCCCTTTAACTTTTTTTTTTTTAACTTCCTAGTAACTGTTTGCTTTAAATTTTTGAATTCCTGCTAATTCTGTGATACTTTGTTTTATATATTTGAATTCTGCGCAGATGTGTACTACGTGCACATGTATTCGACTCTCCTATCCGATCTAGTAGTCAAATCGTTTGATATGAGGTTTCGTTAACCTCCTTTTGATATAACAGCACTTAACAGTATCGAATATATCTACGAATTTTAACTGTAAATATAAAACAAGTAATATAAAAAAAAAATTTTAAGTCAATTCCTACTTTTTTTCACTCTATTGCAGAAAGTCTTTAATAAATAATTTTCATTCATTTTTTTAAGTTTATCTGGCGCCATCTATTGGTAATATGCAATTTTAATCTAAAAAAAAAAAATGAATGAATTAATTAATATTTGAAAAACCGTATTAACATCCAGTGTCATCCACTACAAGTTTAAAAAAATGTTTTGAAGTTGAGTGGATGCATCGATTGAAAATTGGAACAAGATATATATAGGGAGAGTGTGAGCTAATAGAAGGAATTGAATAAAATCATTTTTTTTTCTGTTCATAATTCAAATTTAAAAAAAAAGTTTTTCTTAAGAATAATATTTGTCATCTATGCTTTTAATTAATTTAAAAGTCACTTCATCATTTTTTTTTTATTATTTTTCTTGATAAGAGAGAGAGAGAAAAGTTTATTTTTTCCATCCTTTTCTATTGAGAATGTTGTGACTGATTAGTTTCCGGCCGAGTTGAGCTGCCGCCCTCCTGTTTCTTGGGCAGCTCACGCACCTCAAGTGTCACCTGAGTGTGTTTAAAAGATTTCATCGCCATTTTTATCAAAAGAGTTACTGAAGTGAACGACATAGAAAATCCATTAAACCTTTTTTTTTTTAAAGCAAAGATGAATTTCGTATACCTTGAAAACGAAGTTGAGTTTGGCTGATACAAAAAAATATTTTAGAATATTTTTTTAATCTATTAAGTTGGAAAGATTTTACATTTTTAAAAAATAAACTAAAATGCAATTGAGTTAACTTATTGGATGATTCTTATTTTATTTCAAGCAAAATAAGAAAGATATTAATGATGCTTTAATTTTATTTCTGTAATTCCAAATGATATTTAATTTAGCTCTGTTTTTTAATAAATATTATTTAAAGAGAAAGGTTTTAAAGTACTGTCGTACTGTAAAAAAAAATTCGAATAAGCTTGTCTGAAAAGAAATTGTTTCTAAAGAATTTTTTTATTTTTTTTTTTAAATTTAAATTTTTATGAAGATTAGCAAAGAACCAAACTCATGCACAGCATTTTTAATACATAAATTTTATTTTATTTTATTAGTTATTTTTAAATAGAAATAGAACATTTTTTTAAAAATTATTATTTTTTGGTAGGAGAATTTGGGTAGGATTTTTGTGTAAACAAACGGAATAAAAAAAAGTTCAGAGTTGAAAAATAGTAATTTATTCTTAATCTGCGATGAAAGAAATTAATAATATTCGGTGAACAGTAAGAATTCTTCTCCGATTTATTCCGTTAGCAAACAAATTAAATTTTATTTTCCATTATTTTTATTGGATGCAAACAGGTACACATCTTTTTTTTTTTTTTTTTTTTTTTTTTTCTTTATATTTTTGTTTAAAGAATGATTTGGAAACGTCTAGACGCATTGATCTGGAAATAAAATGAATTTGCCTTCAAGAAATGAAAACAAGAGAAATTTTTGTTTTATATTGCTGGTGAAAACTTTTATACTCTTCTTTTTTTTTTTTTTTTTTTTCTACATTTTATTAACTGTATTATTTGCTACTGGCAGATTTCGAGACAGGAGGTGTTTTCTTTTTACGGGTTAGCGTTGCCAGCCTTATGCCCAATGCTCTACAGTTGTATTGGACTGGACCAACGGTTTAAAATGAACCACTCCAAACATCCATGGCACCGCTGGATCTCGAACCCGAAACCTGGAGCACGTAGCTCTAGTCACTCAGCCATCAAGCCCAATGGTCATGATTAGAAAATCAATTAGTGCAGCAAATTCCTCTGAGTCAGCATGCATTTTAATGTGATTTAAAATTAATAATTTTTAAAATAACAAATTTAATTCTAAATTCTTATTCAATAAACTAATGTAATTAACTTTAGGCCCTGTCACATCAAATTTTTGTAAAAATTATTTTATTTTTAGATTTGCATTTTTACTGTCATTAATTTTTTAACCATTTAATGGATTTTTTTTTTTCTTTCAAATACAGATACGTTTCAGAATATTTTTTTTTTATTGTTTGTTTTTTACTAAAATCAGAAATAAGCATGGTTAGAAATAAGATGAGCAAGTTTTAATCCTGTTATATTAATTATTTTATTTTATTTATTTATTATTATTATTGTTAAAATCAAAATCAGAACTAAAATTCTATGATTCATTGGCAGAGTTTTCATCTTTACGATATATCGCTGTTATTACCATTAAAAAAATTGTTATTGGTGTCATTCGAGTGACTCAATTTGAAAAATGGCAGTAAGTAAATGCTGTTATAAATAACATGCAAATCCTCGCCTGTTATTGGCTACTGGTGGAAATCCAAGTTCCATGTGTGTTGTTGTTGTTGTTGTTGTTACTAATCCCCCTGATGCAGGAAAACACCAGCCATATGTATGTGTATAACACAATATGAAATTGATCGCAATAGAATGACTGTTGTCAATATGAGTAAACTCGCTTTTTTTCTTAGAATAATGCTATTCATAATGGCTGTTTCATATTGCTATTCATAAATATTTTTTAATTAATAATACTATTCGTAATTGCTATTTCATATTGCTGATTAATAATGTTATTCATAATTGCTATTTCATGATTGCTATTTCAATAATGCAATTCATGATTGCTATTTCATAATGCTATCCTTAATTGCTAGTTCATATTGTTAGTTAACGATACTATTCATAATTGCTATTTCATATTGTTAATTAATAATGCTATTCATAATTGGTAATTCATATTGCTATTCATTGGGTACGGTATCGTCCAAAATATTCGTTTTAGTCCAGAATTAAAACTTCAATTTGCATAGGATTTAACTTGCAATGTTCCGAAAAGATACAAATGTGAGATAAGACTTGACTCGGGATAATCCATTACGGAACAATATCAAATTCTTTCTCTTTGTCGGTGCAAGAGGATTAGCAAATAGTGAACCCATAGTGCAGACATCATAAAAATACGAAATAAGGATAAGGGTGCTTCAATGGTGTTTCGTGCTTGGAACCCATTCATAAAGAAGATAAAAAAAAAAACCTCTCACCTTCCTTCCTACTCAAATATTAACTATTCCCAGTCACACCACCAGCACCTTCAGAGAAAAGATACCCTCTTGTCATTTAACTGGTTTCATCCCCAAAGTTATGATTACCTTCTCCTCTTTTCTGAAGAGCCCTCACACGCCACGAAGAGCCAAGCATCATGAATATGGAAATCTTTTCTTTGCTGGAGTTCAAGAGTCAAGGCAACGCAGGCGCCGCGCTCCTAAAAGTTGTCGCGTTCGGTGCGGCAGGGCGATGGATGGGCCAGTTTCACATAAATCGCTCGACATCTGTTATTCGCCGTCTCTTGATTGGATGAGCGACTGTTCATGGGATGGCTTTTCGTGTCTGTTTGCAGGCGATAAATTTGACTTGAATAATTAATGTTTGTGCGAAGTGTCTAATGTTTGTAGAGATCACTGACTTCGAAAGATCAGATATAACACTCAAATGGTTGTTAAAACTCGGAAAGTTAGAACTTATTGGGAGTTTAATTCTGACAACTGAAATTGTCTAGTTGAAAATGGTTTGAGTGCTTTTGTTAGTAAAAGCTTTTAAATAAACAATGGTGTATTCCTTTTTTAATCTAAGATCTAAAAAGATAAGAAGATATAAGATCTTTATCTTAAAAGATTGAATTGAAAGATTGAAGATTGAATTCTTATTCATTAGAGAAGAAGCATTGTATAGTTTGAGAGATGTTCAATTTTGTTTCACAGTAATTCAGAAAAAACACTATGGAGAGTAGAGATACGAATTCGCTGACAGTAATGTTATAATCCCTGCTTTCAGAAACTTTCAGACTCGATGGAGTTTGTGACAGTGTGTGAAGCATCTCACATCGATTGGTAAGCTGTCTGGTGGGAGTTTTTCTGATTTTTTTGTCATGCGACATACAAAAGCGAGACACTATCCTCGAAAGGTATTACCTTTCCGCCAACACTCAGTGTTAGGCTGCTCTCGGTTACATAAGGCCAACCGATCCGTCCTCAAATTTCTAACTTGTAGGAGATTGCATAACCCTATGCACTACCGGGAGGAAGGGGGGCAGAGGAGAAGTATGGAAAAAAAAAATCCATAGATGTTATCCGAGAAAGTTTGAACCTTCTTCTCTCTCCCTAATTAGGGACTTTCTGACTTTCATATTTATCGTACCCATTGATGGACTAGATGTTCGATTTCAGGAGGTAATTGCCCCAATTGTGAAACTAAATACTCAAACCACCAGTCTATTCCGGGCCAGTAAAAATCTATCCAACACATTTATTGCATACCAACTCAATGCAAATAAATACAAAATACAGCACAATGCACATACAAAAAGAAGCAGGAGGATTAAAAAGATTAAATGTTGCATATTAGATAATAAGAGTACTGGTACACAAATATAATTTGCAAACATTCCCTTGCCCTTTATACCTGAGGGACATTAAATGTTTACTGTACAGTAGCCATTAGTTGCACCGTACCTCATTATATCTTGCATCCCTATTTTAGGTAAAAAGAAGAAAAAAAAAAAAAAAAACAAGTAAAACTTTTAGAGTTTTGTTTTTAATGTTAATATCAATCCGAATAAATGTACCACAGGTAAAAAAAAAGACTATTCTCTGCTTGTAATTTGGTTACTTTAAAGCATGTCTTTTACTTTGCAATCCATCTTATAATTCTGAATTATAACTGTTAAAAGTTTTAACTAACATTGAAGATTGATTAAGCTGTCGTTTATATCAAACCTTGTTTCTTGACAAGTGCTGTTAAAACAAAAAGGGGCTATTATGGCATTGCTATTGCAAATAAGATAAGAATTCATTGGAAATGTGTTTATGCTATTTAAATTTGTAACCAGATAACCATGAGCTATTATTAATCTAATTTGTCCATTAAACCTTTACATAATTTATTGCTGGAAGAATGAAATTGTCAATATATCTCTTTTCATTTTAAATATTTTTTTTTTTTCATCCATTCAGATTAAGTTATGTTAAAATTAATGGATATTCAGTGATAAAAATTGTACAAAAAATGGCCGATAATTTTTATTTATTTATTTATTCAGCGAATGGCCCATAGCGCTCAAATTTCTAAACTTTACTAGATTACAAGTCTGCTTAACAAGTTTTTTTTTTTTTTTTTAGTACCCAAATTCTTATACTTTACAAGATTATTTTTGGGTGGGCTAAAGTCGTCTGCCTTCTGGCAGATTTCGAGACAGGAGATGTTTGTTTTTTTTACGGGGTAGGGGTGTCAGCCATATCTCCAACTCTCTACACACATATTAGACCGGGACCTATGTTTTAAGGTGGGTTCCGACAAACATCTACAGTAGTGTTGATACAGTGATACAGCCTGGACTCGAACTCGATACCTGTGGCACCGAGCGCCAGGCCATCATGCCCCGACTCTTATATATAACAGGATTTTTTAGTCGCCAAATTTTTATGTAAATCTTATCAAGTTTAGCCCCCATATTCTTGTACATACAACACTTGAATATGTTTTAAATTTAAATGCTTTGTATCTTTGTAAATAATTTAAAATGTATTATTACTCAGAAATACTTTTTAAAAAATCCCGTTTTATGAAGAGCTGCACAACAGTACAAATGAAAATTATAAATTTTAATTTCAAAAGAAATATGAATTATTTGTACAAATTATTTTAATACACAAAACGCTTCTTTCGTGACACTAAAAGTTCTTGTTGAATAGAAATTTCAAAGTTTAACGGAAAATTTTCGTATACCATTACTGTGACGTTAGCTCTTTACGTTAAATCCTCTAGTTTATCGTGCTCAGTTAAATAAATGTTTGGTTTGTCGCTTTACGGTTATCATGTGCACAATTTAGGCTAAACAGGCAAGGACCTACAGTTTAACGTGGATTCCGAACCACGAACAAATATCCATGTCCCTGCCAGGATTCGAACCTGAAGCCTGTGATGCCAAAGGCCAGAGCGCTAGCCAATTTGCCACTCGGCCGCCAGTTAAATAAATGAGCAGTAAAATTTAAAATTTTGTAGTAAGAGTCGCTGAAATAGTATGTGAAATCTCTCAATTATATTTTGACAATTTTTTGATGGATACTTTAGATTGATATTTATATTTTTAAAGAACAAGAATCTTTTTTTTTTAAATATGAGCCAATGTTGCAATTTTTATGTATTGTCAGTCTTTTAACGCATAGGTCGTAACATAAAAGAAGTAGTCACAATTAACTTAAGTCTATTGCAAACAAGTTAGTCTTTGTTTCTAGGTACAGCTCTTCAAGTGATTATGGCAGGCTTCATTAATTTGCAAGACCATAAATGCAGGGCTTTTATGGATGATCCCTTTTATTGATAGTCCGACCCCTTTCCCTCCCCATCGGTTGTGACTCATGCGGGTTCTGCCTCGGGGGTCGATGCAGCCGATAATTCGTGATGAATCATAGGAAGACCCCCTTACAGATTCAGAATACAAAGCATCAAAATCTTATCAAATCGGCCGCAAAACACAGAATAATTTCAGGAAAATCCTATGAATAAAATAATCTATCTTGCTGTTAATTATTATTATTATTATTGCGCTATTAACGCATATATCATGTTTCCTTTCTGTCCAACAGAATATTTTACATCTATGAGATCTATGAGAAGGACATAAATAATATTTAATGCTACACTTGTTTCCACCAACATCGCTGAATATTTTTCCTTTGATTTTTTTTTTTGCAATATAAATAAATATTAGTTTTATTTATTACGTTTAAAATGAATTAATGTCGATTTTTAATTAATGTAAAATAAAAAAAAAATAATGATTTATTAAATAACGACGTTTAATTTAAACAAGTTTTTAAGTCAACTCCTACTTTTTTCGACAATAACGCAGAAAGTCCTTTATAAATAATTTTCATTCATTTTTAAAAGTTTATCTGGTGCCATCTATTGGTAGATATATGCAACTTAAATCTAAAAAAAAAAATAAAATTATTGAATTAAATTTAATGAATGAATTAATATTTGAAAAACTGTAGTAACATCCAGTGTCATCCACTACAAGTTTTAAAAAAATGTATTTGAACTTGGGTGGATGAATAAAAAGTATTTTATGAACGATTGAAAATTTGAACAAGATATATATAGGAAGAATGTGAGCTAATAGAAGGAATTGAATAAAAAAAAAAAAATAACGAAAGTGATAGTAAGTAAATAGCAAGAGCAAATGATAGATTTTTTACTTATCAGGAAACAATTCTTTTTCTCCCAGGTCATGCAAAAATTGCATTATATATTAAAGTATTTAAATTATTATTCTCCAAATGGGTATAATTTTACGATATCCATTGAATGAAATAACGACGATGAGATATATAAATTACTAAAACCGTGTAATAATTACCACAGAAATTAATGGTCAGCGTATAGGGCCTAAAATATTAATAGCCATTTTCAATAATATTATCTTGTGAAGATTATCGAAGTGAGTGATTCAAGTGATAAAACTGAATTCTTTTATAAACTGTATAAAGAAAATGGAGTCTAGATAATATCACAAAAGTATTTCTGCTTATGATAAGCTGTGCAGTTTCTTTTCTAAGAAAGCTTGTTTGAAAATATACGTCTATGGTTGTCACTAGAAGTTCCATATTGCAAAAAACAACGCTGCTAATACTGATCTATTTCGTTTGCTTATGACAAGAAAAGTTATACAGCTTCTTTTCTGAGCAATATTTGTCTGAAAGCATACTTTCATAATCATCCTATAAGTTCTATGGTGAGAGGACAGCGCTGCTAACAGTGATTACAGTAGATCCTCCTGCTGAGCTTACGAGCAGAGATTTCGATCTTTTCCATTTGGTATTTTCTTCTGGATCACACAACTTTTCAATCATTCATACCATCGTACAATCAATTAAAAATTCATAGAAATTGAAATGTAAATAGTTATAAACTCTATAAATTTTCAAAGGTTGTTGTAACTGTTGGTATAATGGGACTGTTAAAAAAAATAATGCATTTAAATATCGTGATAAATCATTACGTTAAATAACCCGTTAAAGACCAAACCTGGTGACATTTAAAAAGAAAAGAATAAAATTTAAAAGGAGGGGGCGGAAACAAAAGTGAAAATGCTTAATTTTATGCAAGTTATAAAATGCCGCGGTAGCTCAACTTTATTCTAAAATGATTGCTTCTCCGATAAATGAAATTTTATAAAGCTATGTAATGTAAAGGAGGCTACATTTTCTGCATGTAGGGTAGAATTTGTTCGGCCGGATAGTGACTCAATATAAAGGTGAGCAGCTACCCGTCATAAGAGCCGGGGTTTGAATCCTTTGTTGGCACTGCTTTCAGAAACGAGAAGATTCGATGGCAGTTGTGATATGTTAAACATTTCTCATCGATAGTCATGCTGTCTGATGAGAGTTGTCCCACTTTCATTCCCATGCGATAAGCAAATGTTGAGCAACTACTTCTAAAATTCCTCCAGGAATATATTGTCCTCCCATCAACTGGCAACTGGTAAGTGGGCTACAGTGATCTACAGGGGGCCCACTGATGCTCCACTATCGCCTTCTTAACTGGAACTACAAATAGAACTACGAGACTACAAATTTCTAGGTACGGAAGGAGTGAAGTGTGGAGAAAAGAAAACTTATAGTTTGGTAGAATAAAAATAGAACATCATAAAATTTTTCATTTGTTATTATGAGAATAAGTCAAATGTAAAGGAAAAAGAAAAAAATCTGTAGATTGTTCAAAAAGAACGACTCATCTCAATAAAGAATTATCACGCGTGACCAAATATATTTTAGGGCAACTTCCTCTGCGCCACTCATTAAAAGAGATTTGAAAAAATTTATCAAGATAGACAAAAGAAAAGTTCATGTCCTGTTGCGTGTTTGCGACGACTGTCTTCGAGGAGCACATAAAAAATCGTCTCGCCCAGAATTATTGTCATCAATTGATCTCTGAAGCGAAGATTTCTAAACTCTTCTTCTTAAACAACTTCTTGCAGTTTGTTCTGCTATGAGAGAGGCCCAGTGAAGCATACTATACTCCCAGTGGCTGCGTGAAGGAAATTGAAGAAACACAGGAAGTATAACGAAATTGGATCTTCCTAAAGCAGTCAAAATCGAAGAGCATCCCAGCGAAACCCAAGGGAAAAACAAACAACGAGATCCCAAGTCAAGTAGCCTTTGTTACGATTTTCTACAGCTATGAAAACGAAATTCGAGTTGACTTAATTCAAGAGCAGAGGGAGGTAAAAAAGAAGAAGAAGAATAGCAATAACAAGATACTATTGAAATCATTCAAGTATTAAACTCGGTAAGGGGGTAAGAAAACACTGGTATCGAAATTCATTGCATTTATTTGAAACGGTTTTTTTCAACATATTAATTGAAGTAGAAATCAGAAGCAAGTAATATAAAAAAATTTTGTAAAGTCAATTCCTACCTAGTTCAACAAAGAAAAATTTTATTTCAGTTAGAGAAATTTTTTTCCCCATATAAAACTAAAATTAATTAATTAAATTTAATGAATGAATTAATATTTGAAAAACTGCATTAACAACGAGTGTCCTCCACTACAAGTTAAAAAATGTATTCGAACTTGAGTGGATGAATAAAAAGTATTTCATTAACGATTGAAAATTTAAACAAGATATATAAATATATATAGGGAGAATGGGAACTAACAGTAAGAATTGAAAAAGGCACAAAGATTGTGAATGAAGAAGCAATGTTTAATGATTTTTTTCATCATGATTTGATTTTTAATATGTCGAAAAGCAAACACAGTCATTGACATAGCATAATGCGATAAAATGTATTCTGTTTTTAAATAATCAAAATTTTATTTATTTATTATTATTATTTTAATATATTTATTATTATTTTTTAAATATTTTACCTGGTCCTTTCACTATTTTCCCTCCTAGCTTTCTTAAAAATAAAAAACGTTGCTGTTTCAACTTAATTCCTTAAATGTCATACCAGTTTCAATATTTTATTCATTATATTTTATATTAGTAATATATTAATAGAAGGAATTTTTTAATTGAGAACTGTAATATTCAGAAT
Organism: Caerostris extrusa; assembly: GCA_021605095.1. NCBI lineage: Eukaryota > Metazoa > Arthropoda > Arachnida > Araneae > Araneidae > Caerostris > Caerostris extrusa. Next base: position 4,516 of record BPLR01019020.1, on the reverse strand, counting down.
ATTAACCTAAGTAAAATTATTAACACAATAGTTGAAATGAATAAGCATATTTAATTGACAGGTAATGATAAATACTATATATTTATTATTTACAACAAAAATAGTAAAATCTTGTCAAGGTTCGTTAAAAACATTTTTTTTAAATCAAAAAAATTATTAATAAATATTTGGATATTGTTTTGTCTATAATCTAAATGATTAAATACATAATTGTTCTTAATTGATTTTCATTTGTTATTAAATCGATTAAAATAACATTATGGATGAAAGCAATTTTACATAAAGAATAAAAGTTTGTTTTTTTTTCAATTTATGTTTTATTATACATGCGTGTATATATATATATATATATCTTTATGATTTTAGTTTTCAAATTTATTTAAAAGTCTTCGTTATAAAATTACTTAAAGCAAATTTATCGATGGTCTGTTATATGTAAAAGGGTGCACAAGTTATAATTTTTATTATCATAATATGTATAAAGTTGATATTTTTTTATAAAAATAAAAATGTATATACTTTTTTTATTTCTTTGTTTTGGTTTGGTTTGTCGCTTTGCGGTCATTTTGTGCACACTTTGGGCTAATTAGACAGGGACCTACAGTTTAAAATGGATTCCGAACCACTCCCAAATATCCATGCCACAGGCATTTTTTTTTTTTTTTTTTTTTTGTATCAAACATAAATATACCAACCACTACAGATTCTCCGCAGCTACTGCAGAAAATTACACAATAACATCAGCTTCATAATTTAATAAGTGGTATCATTATCTTAAATAATTTCTACATTAAATGTTTTAAAAATTGTTACATAAATTCAAACTATTATAAATTTCAACTACAATTGTGAATAGGCATCTCTCTATAAGTGAATTTTCTGTTTGCCATTCAGTTTTCCAGCTATCGATAAACATTAGAAAATCTATTAATAATTATCCCAGATACTATTTGATGTTAGTACCCCTACAGACATTACAATTGCTAGAACTTTTTTATTCTTAAAAACAATGTGGACATTCGACAAAACAACAACAACAGAATAATCACTTTAATTTCTTAATAAATCTCTACTACCTAAAAGACCTTAGACGCAACGACTTGTGATCTTCCCTAACAAGCCGAAGGAGCTCAGGAGAGAAAATCCTACATCCTGAAAGAATGCTCTGACGAGATCGCGTTACACGAGCCAGGGAGGAAGTTCGGGATTAGTTGCTGCACTTCAAGAAAGCAACTTTATTTTTTTTTTATTCTTCCTTGAGCCGGGAGGGGGGTCAAGAAGAGGAACTAACGATTCTCTTCCAAATGTCAGGGTTTATGAGCCGGCTGCTACCAGATTTAAGGCCTCGTAAAAGTACCCGGCACTGATGGCCCGCTTATTTGAAGGCGAGGGTTACGGCCCCGTGGGTCCTGGAGTTCGAAACCGCACCGCCCTCCCTTTATTTCGGGGGCTGAAGTTTGAGTAAATCAAACGCTGGTTGTTTTTTAACAAGCCTCTCCCGCTGGTGTGGTTAAATTGGAAGCATTTGCACTCAAGGAGCAAGAAAGAAAGAGTAAATAAAACTGCATGCAGACAGAAATGGTTTTGAAGAGGAAATATAGTTTTGCTCGAGACACATTTTTCAAGTAATTCTACTTAGAAAAACCACAAATATAACGAGCATTGCTGGTTATAGCTAGCTGCAACTTAGAAATAAAATGACTTATTTTATTATTGCTCACTTTTACATTATTCAACGAATGGATTTTTTTAGAATTCTTGTGTGAATTTTTGAATTTTTTTTTAGAATTCTTCATTGAACAAAGTGAAATTTATTTAACATTGGTTGATCGTATAAGAATGGTGGATCGAATATAAATATATCGACTTCAGTTTGGTTTGTTGCTCTACGGTCATTTTTGTTGCACACTAGGCTAATTACATCGGGATGCGTTTGTGTGTGTGTTTGCCATAGTATTTTCACTGAGTGAGAAAGTTGGACGCCAAATGTTGGGGGTTTTCTTCTGAAATGTAGTACTTCTAAAACACATATTTGGACAGATTTTTTCAAAACTTCTTTCTGACATATAATAGACCTGTCTTATCTAAAGTTTACTCACGTTATTGGAAAATTTAGGAAATTGAAGTTACATTTTTTTTCTATGAAAAATAATTTTAAAAAAAATATTTGATATTTTATTATGTTTATTATTTTATGCTGTATTTGACAATTGATTAGGACATGACCCTAAAATGAGTTTATTCCGATCAATCCGGCATATATGGAAAGCATATATATACATGTATGTATTAAACATCGGTGGACTTTGTATTCCACTAACAACTCTCTGACGTGTAATAAGGCGAGAACATTATTCACCGCGTGGGCTTTTAGAGGTAACAGCATCACTTTTCTCTCTCATAAGGAAGAAAACTCGAAAATTGAAAAAAAAAAAATTGTAGGGAAAATAGGGTAGCGTTGTGTTGCAATAGCAATAACAGCAACCATAATTCAACTTAAATCTTACGAAATGTAATTTTTTGAAAGTTCTTTTATAGGTTATGTTTTTAATTCAAGTATTTTAAGTTCAAATAGTTAAACATAAATAAATGTTTCTCGAAATGCTTCCAGAAATAGCATTAAAAAAATTTTTTTTGCCAAGATAGGTTTGGTTTGTTGCTCTATGATCATTCTGTGCACACTTTGAGCTAATTAGATCAGGACCTACAATTTAATGTGGATTCCGAACCACTCACAAACATCTATGCCAACGCCAGGAACCAAACTTGAAGCCTGTGATACCAACGGCCACAAAGCTAGACAATTGGCCATTAGGCTACTTTTGCCAACAAGTTTTCACAAAAACGTTTACGTATTTAGAGGTTTAGATATGCAAGAGAAAATTCTACTGAGAAATTAATTAAGAAAATTACGTTAATTGCTTTTCTTAAACAAAAATGCCATGAAATTTAAAAGACCTGCGAATGATTTATGATAGAATTAATAACAATGATTATCACGCCTCGCTTTAAGAGAAAAACAAGAAAGTCATAAATAACAGCCACCACAATTTATTAACTTGGGATACAGTAAAGAAACTTCTGCCGAGAGGGATGTTGAGTACTTCGCCCCCTTTTAAGAGTACACCGCCCCCCCTGTACATTATACGCCAGCGTTCTTAACAAGCGATTATGCTTCCTGTCGTTGTGGTTAAAAGAACGGCGCACAGAACATTCTTAAAGAAGTAAAAAACATGAGGGGGTTCATGGAGGATGTACACACAAAAAGAACGAAACCCGAGTGGAACAGGGGAGGGCTGACTGCAAGAATGTTTTCGCGCAAGAGAAAAATATCGTTTGGGGAGCAGGGGTCAGGTCGCGGTCGAACCATCGGGAGGGGGTCTAGCAACGTTATTTGCTACGAAAAATTCTTTGCGGCAGACTTTGAAGAGAATCCAGACCAAGAGGAATTATAGTATGTTTGTGCAAAAGCAGCTGGAAGGAACTGTGGTTGAGATCAAATTTCGTGAGGGCGCTAAATTGGAAAGATCTTTAACTGAAGACTCCAGTTTCTTTTTAGTATGTTTCTTAATTTTAAATCAAAGATTAGATCTGAGGGGGGGGAAGTGATTTGATCCATTAGATTTCAGTTAATTCCAGACAAATTTAGTACTTGCGAGAATGTCTTGAACTAAATGAACTATTATTCAAAATATAATAGACAGTAAAAAAAAAAAAAATTATTGATGTATGAGTTTTTATTGATTTCATTATTTGTTTTAATGTATGATTTCATGTTTGCAAAGTACAAAAATTGATTTTAATTTTTCATTAATCAATTGGTTCCTATTTTCTGTTCGTTAATATTTTTGCAGGGCCATAATGTTTCCGAAATTTTGAAGTTTGGCAGTCGGCATATTATGGGGGAGACAACAAAAAAAAGTGGACACTATATATTTTGTAATTTGAGTTTCAGAAATTTGAGTTGTACCTTTAATCATCCCCGATCACGTTTAATCTAACTAATATGATATTATTTCTATTATTTATTAGCTGCGAATTTTTGTAACTTTTTCTAAGGCTATATTACGGAAGTTGGTTTATATGCAGATCCGCAATAAGTATAGGTACTTTTCAGTTATCTGGGGACTAACGATCAATAGCCAAATATCATTAAATGTAGCACTTTTTTATTTCTTTAATTTTGTATTTCATATGAAAATTAATTATTTTTTAAATGAAAGGAGTTATTTCATTTTATGGAAATAATTTGTTTAATTTCCGAAGATGTTAATGTTGCAAGTTTGCCTAACCCCAACGGAAAGGAACATTAGAAATAAATAGAGTTTTTGCATACCGTATTTTTGGACGTCCGTTAGCTTTTTCTCCCAGCGCGCATGCTCATAGGAAACATTATTACAGATACGCATGCGCAATTTCCTGTGAGCATGCGCGCTAGGCAGAAAAAGAAGCTAACGGACTACCAAAATACAGTGTGCAAAAAACTCTCTAACATTAGAATACTGTATAATTTGTA